>LPNX010276896.1:154825-177666 GCA_001517045.1 Pseudotsuga menziesii
GTGGATAAGGATTAAGCCATCTTTTCTACTATGCATGAATGTAACACCAAACAAATATTTGTTGGTGATGATAAATATTTAAGTGTTGTGTGATTTGGAACAGTTCCAGTAGAACATGGTAATTTCAGTGATATACTATGTGTTCCAAAACATTTCTGCAATCTGTTATCAGTCTATCAAATTACTCATTCGGGTGAAGGTAAAACTGTGGCATTTACACCTCTCCAAGTTATAATCAAGGATTTTAAAAATCCTCAAAATGTCCTTGCTACTGGAACTGTTGATGATATTACCAGGTTGTACAAATTTAACAACTTTGGGTCATCACCTTTTCCTTCAGTTTTTGTTTCTCATAGTGATAACTTGAGCAAACTTTGGCATGAATGATTTGGTCACTTAAATTATCGCTCATTGCAACAACTATGTAAAGACAATATGGTGACTGGTCTTCTAATGGTATCTTGCAAGGATGGTGTTTTTTCCGGTTGTGTACTCGAAAAACATCATCGGGATAGTTTTGACAAACGTGAATCTTGGCATGCCTCGATTCCTTTGGAGCTTGTGCATAGTGACTTGTTGTGTCCTCTTCCATCTGCTTCCTTTTCTGGTTTCAAGTATTTCTTAACCTTCATTGATGACTACTCCAAATGCACTTGGGTTTTCTTCCTAAAACTTAAGAGCGAAGTATTTAACATGTTCTTGGCTTACAAGGGCCTTGTTGAAAAACAATCTGGTCATCAAATTATTAAGTTAAGATCTGACAATGGAGGAGAATATGTTAACAACAAGTTCACTACTTTCTGCACTGAACAAGGAATCCAATAACAGCACACTGTTCCATATACACCACAACAAAATGGTGTAGCTGAACGGAAGAACTGCACTTTAAAAAAAATGGCTAATTGTATGATTCAATCTAAGGGACTAAATCTTCAATATTGGACTGAGGCCATAAATTGTGCAAATTACATAGTCAATCGTATACCCACTAAAGTTTTACAAGGTATAACACTAGAAGAAGTAATGAGTGAAATTAAACCAGATGTAAGTCCATTTCATGTGTTTGGTTGTGAAGCATGGGCTCACATTCCAGATGAAAAACGGAAAGCATTGCAGCCTGAAAGTGAAAAGTGCATATTTGTTGGATATTCTAAAGATGTAAAAGGTTATAGACTTCTTCAACCTCATTCACATGATATAATAATTAGAAGAGATGTTAAATTTGATGAAAATCTCTTGGCCTGCAAGCCTAACTTGGCGGGTGTGCCATCTTTGGCATGCAAGCCTGATTCGGCGATTGTGCCTTCTTCTTCTTCTTCCAACTTTCTTGACAGGTTTCCAAATCTAGTTTCTGATGATGACAGTGAGGATGAAAATCCACCTCTGCCTGGTCATGTTCCTCCAATTTCACCAGCGCCAATACTTCCTCGATGGGTCCATTCAACATGTGAAGCAGCTGGTGATCTTGCCGATGATCCTAGAGATCAACGTAGAACACGTTCTCAGTTTCAGCGAGCCTCTTCTCTTTTGGCTCAAGTTTTTGAGAATCATGATCCATAAAATTTTACAGAAGCTTCAAGAAATCTAGATTGGGATGCAGCTATGGATGAAGAATATTGTTCCTTAATGGCGAACAATACTTGGGATCTTGTTCCTCTTCCAAAAGGAGAAACTTGTCAGATGTAAATGGGTCTACAGAACTAAGTATGCATCAGATGGAAGTGTTGAAAGACTTAAGGCAAGGTTAGTTGCCAAAGGTTTTTCCCAAGTTGAAGGGATTGAGTATAATAAAACCTTTGCCCCTGTAGCGAAAATGAACTCCATCTGCCTTGTTTTTTCCCTTACAGCCTTAAATAACTGGGAAGTCCTTCAAATGGATGTCAAGTCTACCTTCTTACATGGTGATTTACATGAGAAAATTTACATGGAACAACCTTCTGGATATGTTCAGAATAACTCTAGCCTTGTTTGTCTCCTTAAGAAATCCTTATATGGCCTTAAGCAAGCTCCTAGAGCTTGGTATGCCAAAATGGATAGCTTTCTCCTTGACACTGGTTTTTCTAGATGCCATTCTGACCCCAATGTCTATACCAAGAAAGTAGGAAACCATCTCATGATACTTGTTCTTTATTTTGATGATCTTATCCTTACTGGTAGTGACCCTAAACTTATAACCCATGTGAAATCCAGTCTTAAGCAAAATTTTGAAATGTGAGACTTAGGACATTTGCATTATTTTCTTGGTCTCCAAGTCTTGCAAACCAAAAAAGGAATCTTTCTTTCCCAGTCTAAGTATACTTGTGACCTTCTTCATCACTTCCACATGGAAGATTGTAAACCAGCCCCTTCTCCCTTCTAGTCTGGAATCAAACTTTCTGCCACTTGTACTTCCCTTGAAGTAGATGCCACCTTGTATCATCAACTTGTTGGTAGTATTTTATACTTGACTCATTCCCATCCTAGCCTTTCCTTTGCCATTGGTCATGTTGCCCGTTATATGCAAACTCCACATGAAAGTCACTGGAAAGTAGCAAAAAGAATACTTCAATATATTCGAGATACAATTCAGTTTGGGATTCATTACGGTACAGGGGGGAAACCTTTGTTGGTTGGTTTCACTAATTCAAATTGGGCCAACGATCCTGATGATTGAAAGTCTACTGCAGGTTATGTTTTCAGTTTGGGATCTTGACCTGTCACTTATGCTTGTAAGAAGCACCAAGCTCTTGCTCTTTCTTCAACAAAAGTAGAATATCAGGCCACAGTTAATGCTAGTAAAGAAGCTTTATGGCTTCAGCAGATCCTTTCAGAGTTTGGATTTGAGCAGCAGCAGCCTACTCCACTTTGGTGTGACAATAAAGTGCCATCAAGCTTGCCAAAGATCCAGTTCTACATCAGCGCAGCAAACACATTGAGCTACCCATGCACTTCGTCAGAAATCTTGTTCATGATAGTGTTATTGAAGTGCTTTATTGCCCTACAGATGATCAAGTTGCAGACATCTTCACCAAGTCTCTTACAAAAATGAAGTTTTCTAAACTTCGGTCTATGTTAGGAGTTCAGGAATGTGTCCTTAAGGGGGGATAGGCTCTAATGCCTCCTTCCTTATCCTAATAGTGTCATTTTTGTAAATCCTTCAATCCTATCGCAAGTTGTTCTTAAGGGGGGATGTTAGGATATTTAGACACTTAGGAGTTAGTTAAGATCAACTTGTGTAATATATCCTTTAGGTAAAAGTGTGTTTCTTTAGTATGTATTAGTATGCATTTGTAAATATTCTAATCCGATGGTCACGATATGTTCTAGACATGGAGTGATCCGATGGTTCAACTTCTCTTAGATCATACCTACCATTGATCCATGGCTTAACACCCGATTGGTCTATGATATCTATTTAAAGATCATAGAGGGTCCTTGGCTAGTTGATCGCTTATGAGAAGCTCATGTAACTTTCTTTCTTTTGCATAATAAATTGCTCCAAGTAGCTATTTGGCTGGGGTTGTGGACTATTTTCCTCTCGAGGGTTTTAACCACGTGACAAACATCGGTGTGTTGATCTGTGATCTATTTGTGTAAAGTGGTTGCTCAAGGTGTTCGGTCTTTTGGGAGTACCCTATGTACCCCAACATGGTATCAGAGCTTTTATGAAGAGCCGCTTTCAGTTTTGATCAAGATCTAGAACCGGTGTTGCCGAAACTTTGAAAGGGTTTCTAGTTCTTGATTTTATATGCATTTTTGGCCTGTGGAAGCTATTCCATTGCGTTCAAAGTGTCGTTTCCATTGGGAAATAGTTTTCGCTTCACCGAAAACCATTTGCGTTTGTTCCAGAAACACCCATTTCGGCAAATCTGAAGGTATAATGTTATAGTGATGGATTTGTTTTTTTTAAATCTCTCATATCTTATTAGTTTTATTAGTAGATATTTTTTGTTTTAGTCTCGGACTGTTGCCTTCCCTCACTGCGTATGCTCTTTGTTGTGCACCTTGCGCTATTGCGGTGAATCAGAAACAGTAAGGGGAAGTTTTTTTCTTGTCTTCTCGGCTATGTATGCTCTTTGTTTTGCACCTTGTGCGATCACGACAAATCAGAAACATCGAGAAAACTTGAAAACGTAAACTTTCCAGGTAAGCTGACCAAGATCTAACCCCATTGTGTGGAAAAAAAAAATTGTTTTTGTTTTTCGTTTTTTTTTGTGATTTGCAGAAAAAAAAAAAAAAAGGCAAGCACGGAGAATGAGAGAGAAGAGTAAAAACAAAAAGAAAACCCCTTCCTCTTTCCATTCTTTTACGTACCTTTTAAACTTAGCTCACTTGGTCCAAAGTTGTTTTATTCCTTAATAGGTCTTGAGTTCAAGTCTTATTAAGCTATTTTTTAGTGCATGCAATTTCTATTTTCAAGTTACTTTATTGTAAAAGTGCATCTCACATAAATAAAATAAAATAAAAAAGTGAGTCACTTAAGTTTTTTAATTTATTGTCGCATTATTAAAAAGTAACATTATTGTAAAAGTGAACCTCACTTATTCTACAAAAATGATTCACTTCAAAGCAACTTTATTGCAAAGTGATTGTCAAAGGTTTATCTTGGGAAGAGGGGGGTTCTTTTTTTTAGTTGGTCAAGTTAATATCTGCCACGTCACTATTGTGGACATTTTCAACATTTTCTTTGATCAAGCATAACTTCAACATCCATAATCAGTTTTCAGTGCCGTTTTTTTTTAAAACTGCATTTTTTTTTAGCTCTTTGCAACCAGACAGTTAGTTTCTATTCTTTCAGCCATTATTTTATAGTATGGCCACCCCTTGTGATATTATACTTACAATTTCTAACTATTTCTTATGGAAATCTCGTATGGAGAATGTTTTACGAAGTAGGGGACTTTTTAGGATAACCTCAGGGAAAGGAACAAAACCCATTGATGATGATAAGAAAATTAAATTGGCAAATAGATGTGATGAATCTCATGGATTGATTGGGATGTCAATCTCTACTGATTTGCGATTCCACATATCTAGAATTGAAGAACTTGATAAATCTTGGAAAAAGTTGGAATCTGTGTTTGGTAAACACAATGAAATTCGGGGTCATCAACTTGAGAATGAGTTGCTTTCCTTGAATCCAAATGATTTTTCATGCATTCAAGACTATTTATCTAAGTATAAAACTCTTAGACTCTTATGTGCAGAATGCAAGATTAAGAAAAAAGACAAACAATGTATTTATCATATTCATTCCAAACTTCGACCTGCATATTCTGTTTTTATATCTACATTGTACTCCATGAAAGAATCCTTTACTACAGCTAGCTATCAAGAGCCTAGTCTTTAATCTTTTTGTGATTCCTTAATTAGAGAGCAAGATAAGCTCATTTATCTTGGAATAATTAACAATGCAGATACATTTGGGAAAGCCTTATTGTCCCAACAAAAAGAAAAGTCCAAGCCTCCCAATAAACATAATTCTCGCAATAATAAGGCAAACAACAAGGGTCCCAAACCCTCTCAGTCAACTCCTTCCTTAAAACATGACAAATGATCCAAGCCAAAAGGAAAGAAGACTGAGTGTAATTGCAATTTTTGTGGGAAAGATAATCATGATGAATCTAAGTGTTTCAAGAAAATGGCAGCCTTGGAAGCAGCAATGAAGAAGTACCACATCAACCTAGATTCGTTTTCAGAATCTAACTCTCATGGACATGCACTTTATGCTTTTGGTTACTCTTATATTGCATCTTCTTCTTCTACTTCAAATAAATGGCTCATTGATTCTGGAGCATCTTATCATATGGCTAAGGATCAAACCATCTTTTCTACTATGCATGAATGTAACACCAAACAAATATTTGTTGGTGATGATAGATCTTTAAGTGTTGTAGGATCTAGAACAGTTCTAGTAGAACATGGCCATTTCAGTGATGTACTATGCATTCCAAAAAATTTCTGCAATCTGTTATCAGTCTATCAAATTACTCATTTGAGTGAAGGTAAAACTGTGACATTTACACCTCACCAAGTTGTAATCAAGGATTTTAAAAATCCTCAAAATGTCCTTGCTATTGGAACTGTTGATGATATTACCAGGTTGTACAAATTTAACAACTTTGGGTCATCACCTTTTCCTTCAGTTTTTGTTGCTCATAGTGATAACTTGAGCAAACTTTGGCATGAGCGATTTGGTCACTTAAATTATCGCTCATTGCAACAACTATGTAAAGACAATATGGTGACTGGTATTCCAATGGTGTTTATTCTGGTTGTGTACTCGAACAACATCATCGAAAAAGTTTTGACAAACGTGCCTCTTGGCACGTCTCGGTTCCTTTGGATCTTGTGCATAGTGGCTTGTGTGGTCCTCTTCCATCTGCTTCTTTTTCTAGTTTCAAATATTTCTTAACCTTAATTGATGACTACTCTAGACGCACTTGGGTTTACTTCCTAAAACTTAAGAGCGAAGTATTTAACATGTTCTTGGCCTACAAGGCCCTTGTTGAAAAACAATCCGGTCATCAAATTATTAAGTTAAGATCTGACAATGGAGGAGAATATGTAAACAACAAGTTCACTAATTTCTGCACTGAACAAGGAATCCAACAACAACACACTATTCCATATACACCACAACAAAATGGTGTAGTTGAACGGAAGAACCGCACTTTAAAATAAATGGCTAATTGTATGATCCAATCTAAGGGACTAAGTCTTCAATATTGGGCTGAGGCCATAAACTATGCAAATTGCATAGTTAATCGCACACCCACTAAAGCTTTACAAGGTATAACACCGGAAGAAGCATGGAGTAAAATTAAACCAGATGTAAGTCACTTTCGTGTGTTTGGTTGTGAAGCATGGGCTCACATTCCGGATGAAAAACAGAAAGCATTGTAGCCTAAAAGTGAAAAGTGCATATTTGTTGGATATTCTGAAGATGTAAAAGGTTATAGAATTCTTCAACCCCATTCACATGATATAATCATTAGAAGAGATGTTAAATTTGATGAAAATCTCTTGGCCTGTGAGCCTAACTTGGCAGGTGTGCCATCTTTGGCCTGCGAGCCTGATTCGGCGATTGTGCCTTCTTCTTCTTCTTTTAACTTCCTTGACAGGTTTCCAACTCCAGTTTTTTATGATGACGATGAGGATGAAAATCCACCTCCGCCTGCTCATGTTCCTCCAATTGCACTAGCACCAATACTTCCTCAATGGGTCCATTCAACATGTGAAACGGCTGGTGATCTTGTCGGTGATCCTAGAGATCAACGTAGAACACGTTCTCAGTTTCAGCGAGCCTCTTCTCTTTTGGCTTAAGTTTCCGAGAATCATGATCCAGAAACTTTTGTAGAAGCTTTAGGAAATCCAAATTGGGATGCAGCTATGGATGAAGAATATCGTTCCTTAATGGCGAACGATACTTGGGATCTTGTTCCTCTTCCAAAAGAAAGAAAACTTGTCAGATGTAAATGGGTCTACAGAACTAAGTATGCATCAGATGGAAGTGTTGAAAGACTTAAGGCAATGTTAGTTTCCAAAGGTTTTTCCCAAGTTGAAGGGATTGACTACAATGAAACCTTTTCCCCTGTAGCAAAAATGAACTCCATCCGCCTTGTTCTTTCCCTTCCAGCCTTACATAACTGGGAAGTCCATCAAATGGATGTCAAGTCTGCCTTCTTACATGGTGATTTACATGAAGAAATTTACATGGAACAACCTTCTGCATATGTTCAAAATAACTCTAGCCTTGTTTGTCTCCTTAAGAAATACTTATATGGCCTTAAGCAAGCTCCTAGAGCTTGGTATGCCAAAATGGATAGCTTTCTCCTTGACACTGGTTTTTCTGGATGCCATTCTGACCCCAATGTCTATACCAAGAAAGTAGGAAACCATCTCATGATACTTGTTCTTTATGTTGATGATATTATCCTTACTGGTAGTGACCCTAAACTTATAACCCATGTGAAATCCAGTCTTAAGCAAAATTTTGAAATGTGGGACTTAGGACATTTGCATTATTTTCTTGGTCTCCAAGTCTTGCAAGCCAAAGAAGCAATCTTTCTTTCCCAGTCTATGTATGCTTGTGACCTTCTTCGTCGCTTCCACATGGAAGATTGTAAACCAGCCCCTTCTCCCTTCCAGTCTGGAGTCAAACTTTCTGCCACTTGTACTTCCCCTAAAGTAGATGCCACCTTGTATCATCAGCTTATTGGTAGTCTTTTATACTTGACTCATTCCCGTCCTGACCTTTCCTTTGCCGTTGGTTGTGTTGCCCGTTATATGCAAACTCCTCTTGAAAGTCACTGGAAAGCAACAAAAAGAATACTTCGATATATTCGAGGTACAATTCAGTTTGGGATTCATTACAGTACAGGGGGGAACCTTTGTTGGTTGGTTTCACTGATTCAAGTTGGGTCGACGATCCTGATGATCGAAAGTCTACTACATGTTATGTTTTCAGTCTTGGATCTGGACCTGTCACTTGGGCTTGTAAGAAATAACAAGCTCTTGCTCTTTCTTCAGCAGAAGCAGAATATCGAGCCATAGTTAATGCTAGTGAGGAAGCTTTATGGCTTCGACAAATCCTTTCAGAGTTTGGATTTGAGCAGCAGCAGCCTACTCCACTTTGGTGCGACAATCAAAGTGCCATCAAGCTTTCCAAAGATCCAGTTCTACATTAGCTCAACAAACACATTGAGCTACACATGCACTTCATCAGAAATCTTGTTCATGATAGTGTTATTGAAGTGCTCTATTGCCCTATAGATGATCAAGTTCCAGACATCTTCACCAAGTCTCTTACAGAAGCGAAGTTTTCTAAACTTCAGTCTATGTTAGGAGTTCAGGAATGTGTCCTTAAGGGGGCATAGGCTCTAATGCCTCCTTCCTTCTCCTAATAGTGTCACTTTTGTAAATCCTTCAATCATATCCCAAGTTGTTCTTAAGGGGGGATTGTTAGGATATTTAGACACTTCGGAGTTAGTTAAGATCAACTTGTGTAATATATCCGTTACGTAAAAGTGTGTTTCTTTAGTATGCATTAGTATGCATTTGTAAATATTCTAATCTGACAGTCAAGATATGGTCTAGACATGGAGTGATCCGATGGTTCAACTTCTCTTAGATCATACCTACCATTGATCCATGGCTTAACACCCGATTGGTCTATGATCTCTATTTAAATATCATAGAGGGTCCTTGGCTAGTTGATCGATTATGAGAAGCTCATGTAACTTTCTTTCTTTTGCATAATAAATTGCTCTAAGTAGTTATTTGGCTGGGGCCGTGGACTGTTACGCTCTCGAGGGTTTTAACCATGTGACAAACATCGGTGTGTTGATCTGTGATCCATTTGTGTGAAGCGGTTGCTCAAGGTGTTCGGTCTTTTGGGAGTACCCTGTGTACCCGAACAATTCAAAATCACTAGGTTGCTATTCTAATTGGTCAAAAAGAAGGCTTACTAAAACTATTCAAATCCCCCATAGGTGCAAGAAATACTTTCCAAATCTATGAAGATGCTCACGAATTGGCTAAAGCAAGTGGTCAAGCTAATAAGTGATGGAAATACAACTCATTCATGATTTTTTTTGGAGAAAATCAAGGAGGATGATGTGGAAAAAAAACAAGTCAAGTTCCCCTAGACTAGCTTTTCCTTTATGCCTTAAAACTGCTGTAAAGTAAGGAAGCTTTCAGAAAAAGCAGAACTATGCTTTTAGGAACTAGGAATAAAAGCAGACTTGCTAAAATAGTTTCCAAGATGATTCCAAATCGCTCCATGACCCAATTTAGCAATTATTGACTTCTAGGAACATGGGGAAGCCAACTAGCATAGAGAGGAATCTAGGAATCTAGGAATAAGACAAAAATGATTAATTAATGTCAAATATGGGTAACTATGGGTTAATTATTCTAACATTTATTTATGAGAGTATCATCATGCAAGGAAAGGTGAAAGATTGATCCTACTGAATGAAAGGTTGTCTCATGTGACTGAAAAAGGTGCAATAAAGTCACAATGAGGTGCAATCTTACCAAGGGGAATTGTCGCAGTCATCGCACTCCAAGAATGTAACAGTGATTTTTCATGCCCAAAAATGGGTGAGCTCCTAACATTTTTCACAGAGGGAACTAGATTAAAACCCTATGAGTGAAAGTGTTTCTATACTAATTCTGGTTGTCAAGAGGGAGAGCTTCAAGGAGAATCAGTGCAGCGAGTAAGTGAGGTGATAGATATAGTGCACTGACGTAGTAGCTATGATGGGAGGGTACCACAATTATGTATCAATCTAGCATACGGATCAGATTATAGCACAACGTAAAGATGAAAGTTCATGGTTGTGTTCCTGCCAATCATGTAATGCATCATGACTATCTGAGTCATAGGAGCAAATGTTGCGCTAGCTCGTAGGTCTATCAGCTGTGAGATGAACATAGTATTTTCAATCCATCCTGCTTGAAAACACAAGTAGTAATCAAAATGTATAGGGTGACAAATATGAATATCCACAATTATGCTTGCATCCAAAACATATAAAATTGGCTACTTTGTTTTACATAGTAAGACAATCTCATCGAATAAGTAAATACTCTATTTCATTTTGGTTAACCATTCATAATTTCTTATGAAATGCCAAAACTGAATATGAGTAAATACTTCGTATCATTCTGGTTAACCATTGATAATTTGTTATGAAATGCTAAAATTGAATATTATGAGTAAATACATTTTTTTTTTTTATGTATTTCTCACTTTTGGGAATAGCTTTAAGTGATGATTCTTCTTCACAATTATCAATGTACGTGATGGCTCTTCTGCCCAACTATCGATGTAACTCACCCATCTGAAAAACATCACATGCCTGGTATATCAATCACCATTTATAGTTTAGATTGAAGTAGGTTAAACTGTAACCATCTATTAGATGAGAATCTTATCTTTCCATTATAAAAAGAATGAATTGAGGATTGAGAAATAAGGATAAGAAAACCTTTAATTTAAAAAATCAAACCTGAAAATGATTTAAACTTTTGAAAGGAACAACTTTTAATAAACATTAATATGATATTAAAATATGAGCTTAGCGAACTTTTAAAAAATTGTCTATCTTTTTTGGGACAAAGAAAATATGGATGATTATGAAGTACAAACCATGCCCCAATCCCTATGGGAAATATAAGGGAAATATATGAGTATAAATTTGGATTCTAAAAAATTCCAAAAATGAGTCATATGCAAACCTATGGAATTAGAAATATGACTAAAGCATTAGCTTGAACATGAAAAATTAAGAAAAACAGTAACATAAAAATAAAATTTCAAACTTAAAATATTGGAAAATATAAATAGGCATTATTTTGGAATAAAAAACATTGAAAAATCAGAAACGTAAAAAACAAACTGTTTAAAACTCTAAAGACTATTTTTTTCTTTGAAATGAAAACTTATACAAGACATTTGCAACATTGCCATACATTATAGTTGGTTAACAACAATATTAAGAGAAATACAAATTCAAATATTATTATAGCTAGAAACTATGAGGAAGACAAGATATACTACCTTTAACCTAGAATAATGAACTTAGGGAAGCTTTAGAGTAAAACACAGGGCATCGCATGACAACTAAATGCCAAGCTTGAAATTGTTAGCTCAAAAGACTTAGTTAAAACTGAATAGGGCAGTTTCGATGAGGCTAAGTGAGAGTCTAGTGTTTCAAGCTGTTAAGCATGAAAACATTGCTTTCTGAAGCTTGACTATTCATGTCCAAAATAAAACGCAGAGTTGCAATAATAATTAAAAAAGAACTCATGCCTACGTGATAATCTAACTAGTTATCCTAAGTGCATGTATGAGTCTAAACACACGATAGACTTCCTGTAAAACGTTTTCTATTTGGGACACCCAACATTTAAAACCGTTTGATTTAGAGAGTTCCAGTCTGCAAGATGTATTCTTGTTGGTTTTGGTGACACCCAACAATATTTTTTAAAACGTTTTACTACCGAGATCCCATCCTGCAAAAATGTTTCTTTGCTGGTGACGCCTAGGCTTGACATTGAACTTATGTAGTAGCAAAAAACCAATTTACCACTCCGGCTTTCAAAAACATAAAATTGTTGTTTTTTTCAGATAGCTACTGCCAAAAGCAGTTTTGGAAATGACATCCGCGGTCATATTTCCATTTGTCTAACAGATTTGTTATGCAAGCCGAAACTTCCATCACCATAAACTGAACCAATAACGTTAGTGTTAGAGTTCACTTACAGATTACAAAACTGCAAACTTCATCAAATACAAACTACAAACTTCAACAAATAGAAAGCATGTACACATATACAATTAAAACTCAACCAAAGATGACAGAAAGAGATAAATATTCACAGCAAATGATTTTTAATCTTGATGCATGCCCTCCAATTTGATTGTCAAGCAACCTCACAACACACTTTGAACATGTAGAAGGTATCCACCGGTATAAGCATGCACACGGACAGATGGATGGTTGCATGCCTAGATTTGTTTACATGTTTACCACGCTATCCTTGAATGCACAGCCGAGGATGACCAGGGTTGTCAGTTGTCAAGGATCAAGGATCCATGCATGTGTTATCAGAGTTGTCAGTTATGGGGAGTGTTGCACCACTATCAAAAATTGATCGAATACATTATTCCCTGCTTGCGGGGAATAATAAGGTATTGTTTACAAGGAGCCAAAACCAGAAAAGGTTGAAGATAATTATACAATTGCTAATATCATCCTCACCGTCGAGTCCTAGGGCACAAGAAGCAAGAGCAACGTCATATCCCCAACATGGGGACTTCACTTAGTGAACATATCACATAGCACGTGTGATCGTGGGATATTAAAGAATACCCTTAATTTCCAGAGATGTTGACTCAAACTCTTTTTGTTGAAACCCCCTCCCAATACTTAAAACCTCCTCTCCACCCCTTTTTATACCTCAATCCTTATAAACCACCCTACCCACCCCCACCTTAAACCCCTCATCCCCCCAATACCTGCAATATATTGGTTCAATTTTTAATAATTTTAAAACCCACGATATGAACTAACGTGATAGCATATTGGTCAACAAGCGAATCCCCCGTTAAAGGCTCTCCGTTGTACCATCCAAAACCAAAAAAAATTATAATATAAAGTAAAATAAAATATGAGATTAGGAATTATAATTTAAGGTAAAATAAAATCATAAAGTGATTAATTAGTACTGGACGAAACCTTACCTTTACAACTCTTGGCCTAACCTTTGGGTGAAAGTGGAATCACAGAAAGAAAAAAAAAATCCAAGCCAAACCTTGCTTGTAACCTCTGCAACAAAGAAAGTATGAATTATCCTTGGGGCTAAGTAAACAATATCCTTTCTTAGGCTTAAAAACTCCCTTGATTAAGAGAATTAGCCTCATTATTTCTTTCCTTACTTTTTTTTTAACGTGTTAATGCAAAACTTGTATTTGAGTAATTGTTTTGTGGTGGTCTTACATTATTTATTTAAAAAAAAATGTTTGTAAAAATAGACTATACAAATGATGTGAATTCAAATATATAGAGGTAGCATTATTGAACCTTTTGCACGGGTGGTTATCACTGATGATAAAAGAAATATTAGATAATATAAAATACTTATTGGTTTAGGATTATTACAAGGAAAACACTTCCTAACGATATTTTTAGTGGAGATTTTTACTCTTACAATAGTGACAAAATTTATTTTAAAAAAACTATGTTAAAACATTTGCAATTGGTAGTGGAGATTTTTACTCTTACAATATTGACAAAATTTATTTTAAAAAAACTATGTTAAAACATTTGCAATTGGTAGCAAATATTTTAGCAAATTTTATAATAAATTTTTAATATAACTAAAAATTATGGATAACCAAAGGTTTTATGGAATTTTTTTTAAATTGATGCACTTAAATTGTTCAATTGCATTAGCCCACTACTCATACCAATAATGCACTGGTTCACCACCAACTAATATACACTAGAGAATCAAAATAACAACACTAAACACTAGTGTGTACAGCATATTTAGGTGCCTTATGTGTATTTTAGATATTAAAAACACTAGGAATTGATATAAAAAAATATGCACTCCTTCTTTATAATATATTACACATGGGTGCTTTATATTATATTACACATTTATATATTATGCATGGGTGTCTATCTCATAAGAAAAAAGCATAAGTACATATATGAATAGTGTGTACATATATTATTGTTTTTTAATATAATCATTACGTTAATGTGTTGTTCCATTTAAACAAATATACCACCTAATAGACCTGTGTTCATTGTAACAATGTAATCCATATATTTAATCAACAACAAAAGTATTGTGACACTAGAATTAAATGCAATATAATAATAAATTCATTTTATTATATATGAATAAGAAATCTTGTGTTATATAAAATAGACAATATAAAAGCTCACAATATTCAAAATGTCAATAAATAATTGTTATAATTATTGCTGACATATTGTCATCCAATTGAGACAATATGTCTACATTAAAAAACATATTTGATTTCCACATACAATCATTCCAAAGTATACAACTTGTAACATTCAATTTTGATAATCATAATTAATCACTCGAACTATTGCCATTGCTCAAGATCCTTGCATGCTTCATATCCTCATCCATTGTAAGGTATAGTGTACTTGGGTTATTTATAATGTTTTATTGGTTGTCTTGAGATTGGCATTGTGCTTTTTCATGTTTCAACTACAAACATACAAATAAAGTGTAATGAGTTTGACAGTATGCCTCTTTATGTTCCACCTTCATTTTTAATATAATATACATGTTTGTGCAAATCATGAAGTGTACCATAGTAGTGATTGCTTCATAAACAATACACATTCTTTTGAAACCATGGTTTATGCCATCTTTCAAGATATGTTCTATTAGCTCTACTCCATACTTTGTTTCCTATAATTTTGATATGCCATGACAAAGCATAAATGTAATTAAAGCTTTCTTTTTGTTCCAATAATGCTAAAATAAGGAAATTAAAATAAAACTACTTACAAATAGTTCAATTAACTCTTTACATACTCCAACATATATTCACAACCCATACATATCCAATGTCAATCAAAAGTTTAGATGGATCTTCTTTGTATGTTAGTGCATATTATAAAATATCCATTGACGATTGTAACCTTAAGTAAGGAAAACACATTAATTAGTCCTCACAAACTTTGCGATCAACCCTTTTCTACCTTGTCATCTTGGCATATGCGTTGAATGAGTTCCCCTTTGTTTCCTTTTCTACAATAAAAATAATTGAGAATTAATATTCCATGCCATAATTAAGATTTGTATATAGAAAAAATCAGTGAATACATACATTTGATGCACGTTGTTGTCGGGATGGTTCCTCCTATGATGCAATTATGCTAATTTCTTTGACCATATCCTTGTACACTTTTTTCGACATCCCTACTGAAACGTTTCATATATTGCTTTGATCATTCTTCTTGAAAAATGAAAAATACAATTAAAAAAAATCAATATTTATATGAAAATAAATATAGAAAAAATATTAGTTTGGTAGTTTTTTGGACTAAATATGCATATTAAAAAAAACATTTTTTAGCATAGTTCTTAAATTATTATTTTTTGTTATTATATGTTTTTCAATTGTAAGTCTCACCGGGTATCATTAACCATTTATCCATAAAGACTTGTTGTAGTTTATGTATAGCCTTATTCTTGGAGTCACTAGACTGAATTCTCACCAAATTCTTCCTTGGTAAATCTCTCCTGGACACTGGATCTTCTCTAACCTTTGGAAAAAGAATGGAATAGGAACTAGGGGTTTCTTTTATAAACTAACTTTCGCAAAATGGAATTTCCACTCATTTTTTCACTTAAAATTTTGGTGCATCAATGATAAATGCTTAATGTTTTGTTGTTTTAATTTGGCTCATGGTGCACCTCGTAAAAGAAAGAGCATCGATGTTGTATGTCGATACAAACACACTAAATAAACAATAAAAAATGGAAGTGAAAACCTTCACACTTAAAAATTGTGGAGGTCTTTAGAGTGTATCATCATTTTGTGCACCAGTGCATTTACAATACTAAAACACCTGTTTGTGGTATATTTGAAATATGTGCACCAGGTCTCTATAAAAACACTTCAAATCTTTGTTTGAAGTTAGAATGTTACATATAATTCTCAAAATTTCTTTCAAGAATGTAGACATGTATTAATTATGGTTTTGGATCAAATAAATAGGAAAAAATGATAATATCAAATGGTCAGTTCTTCGGGTTACAACTCATTCCATATCATTCCAAGTTCATCAAGTTCTGCCTTTCTATTTCTATTAAGTCCAAATTTTATCCATATCTTCATTATCTAATTGAATTCATGATTCCTTTACAAATGAATTTAAATAATTACAGATTGAATTTTTTAGGATCTGTACTAATGTTCAAATTTCAATGAGCAAGATATTCCACTAGTCAAAAAGTGGTGCAAGATCTTATCAAAAAAAAGATACAACAAATAGATGGTAGACTAAAATAGAAAGCCACTTTACCCTACTAATTGTAACATACCATCTTCCAACAATGATCATAGGCCAATGGTATTTCACCATGGGCTAGATCTTTTATGCAACCCAAATAGAATGTGGATATTTAAAATGTAAAGGGTTGCATGTGAGCACTTGACGTGTCACATTGTCCAATTATATTAATGATTGACTACCCAAAGTTGAAATTATAATATCTCTTACTATAGTCAAGGATCCAATATGTGATATAGTAAATGTAGGAACTCTTCCATATTCTATTTTTCGAAAAATTATAAGCCAAATTATCCATGTTTCCTAAATTGACCTACCCTTCTCCTTATATTAAGTACCAAGAGTTCTAGTAAGCCAAAATATGATATAAATACTAGACAAAACATCTCTGCTAGGAGATGCAAAAAGTTGTATGAGCTGAGAGAAAAGTTGTCCAAGTACACACCAAAGTTGGTTCAATTTTTGGACCCTGGTAGTGATGACTTCTCTCTTCTTGTCCCTCTACAAAGTAAATACCAAACCTATTACCACCATGATTTTTATGGAATTTGGTTTTCTTTACTACCTATGTGCAATGTTGGGACAAATTTATGACTTGATGGTAATAATTATATGATTTCCAAGTCTAAATATATGCTACAAATCTTGGGTTGTTTATCCTTTCACATGTATTTGTTCCTCCCAAACAATTAGTAACACGTATGCCATTTTGTGGTTTTCTTTATATCCATTCTAATTACTTGAATATTGTTAAATACAAACATAACATTTCCATGTATGGTATGTGCATGAATGGTTATGTTTCCAGAGACTTAACAAGAAGAGTCTTCTCACACAATCTCATCAACGTTCAATGAATTGAAGAGTTCATTAATTTAACAAAACTAACTACTCATTCATACATTTAATCAAACACATGGTCAACAACATCAATCTATAGTCATGCACAAGGAAAAACATTCCATAATTTATTACAACTCAATTATGTATCCACTAATGACTTCCTCAATCCATCTCATTATTTGTACAAGGAATTAAGTTCGCAATTAAACTTCCATTTCATAGTCAGATTTACTCTTACTTTCTCAAACACTTATTTATGCATTTCAACAAACAACTTTCATGCATCCTTTAACCATTACAAACATGGAACTGAATTCACCTTGAAACTAATCTAAATGCATAAAACACTACAAAGATTCAATGGTAAAAATGTTACCATAATGCCAACATTGTTCTTGTTCCAGTCCACAGAGAGCAAATGAGACTTTCTAGATTTGATTTTGTTTCCAAAAGCTCCCACCTTAAATGACATCCATTAACTCACAAATTCCCAGAAAATACTCATTCAAAATCCACATTAGTGTTTTTATAAAATACAAAGTCAAATTAAACTACAATTTAACTTCATAAAACAATAAATACTTAACAATAAAAATACCAAGATTTATACCTGACCAATAATACTTTTTTCCACGCCTGAATTGCCTTGATCTATTATTGATCTCTCATGTTCCCTGAAGATGGGTCAAGTGGGACTCTGAAATGTGCACACAGTTATAATCTAGAAATCAAATACCAAAGTTCCAAGCTTGCCAACTCAACTAGACCAATAAGTTTTCCTCCCAACCATATCCAAGGAGAGATTCTCCCTAGAACCATCGAGTTGTAAGAGCTCACATGTAGTACCAAAATTCCAAGATAGTGAGGACTCCAAGACAATATCTGGAAGAGGTTCATGTTCTTCCTACTTTTACCCTCCCAAATTGATCAACCAGTTAAAAATTAACTAAGTGTTTAATATAGGGTCATTCTGGTAGCATCTAGCTACTCTTCCCTGGTTCCCCCTAAACCCATGGAGATACCCCTCTATTTATAGCTTTTGGGTGGGGTGACACCTCACCCCCATGCAAAAAGAGTAATTTAATTAATTTCAAAATTATTTATTATTCATCACCTCTACTAAGGTGTCATCTTTTTAATTTTAAATTTTTATTAAGTTATTTAATCATGTATTATTCACCTAACTTAGTTGTCACTCCAACAATAATCTATAATATTTATTTTCTTTTAAATAATTAATCCACTTTTTTCATTAAAATATTATTACACTCATAAACCCCTCTGAAGTGGGTACAAATCATTTAAATAATGTATATTTTTTAAAACAACCAACCTTTTATGCTCCATTATTAATGTGTTCTATTTCCAATGGCTGAGATACAAAATTATCACATTACCTCCTTAGGAAAACAAGCCACAATCATAATAAAAAACCATTAAAATAGAGAAGATCAATGAAAGTTAAGCCAAGCCGAGGAGGCAGGTTTGGGAGGGGTAGTCTTTGGGAATATAGTATTCTCCTTTGCATGGGGATTGGGAAAAAGAAAAAATAATCAAGTTGAATGGGTGGTACTTTCGCTCAGCCTTAAGCTTATGTTGGATCTTGGTCCCCAAGGTCTCCAAGTGTTTAGTGACTCCTGGATTGCAATTTAAGGCATGCACAAGATACATGCATGAATTAAGGTTGAGTCTGAGAATATTCACAAGTGAATCCTCCTTCTTGTCAAGTAGATGAATAGGGTCCAGTTTTATCATGTAAAGAGGCGCATCAATAGCCTAACAGACCATCAAGCTAACCTTGGAGTAACTCTTGGCCAAGGGTGGATAAAACTAAATAGAAACCACCCATTTTTGAAATGGCAAGTAGATTTTATTAAGTTGGGAAGGTGGTGTGGTTCAGCTCATGGAAGCATTAATGGTGATTGTTTGGGTTCTCGAGCGATGGGACTGGCAAATGGATTTGGTGATGGAATTTATTGCAGACAAGGAAGGTATATCGTGGGAGATATCACCAAGAGAAGGTTTTATTTGAACGCATATGAACGCTTCTTCACAACATCTTTCTCGTCCCCTATTTGGTAATTCTCCTTGTGAAATTAGTTTTGGCACAGATATGGTAGAACACAATTTTGTCTTGAATGCCTCTGAGGCAAGTAAGACCCATGATCCAGGTAGTTTCTCCATTGGGAGTGGGTTGAAACATCCTACTTGTCGCAATCCCTGGTATGAGAGGAATGTTAGATATCCATACAAGTTTTCTGATGAGGCGCACCTGTAGGAAAGGGAATTAATCGAGGAAATCAAGCATGGGGTAAGAGATTTGAAAATTGTCATGGTTGACTACAAGAATATGCTTCAGTGTGTGTACGAGGTGGCAAAGGAAGTGTTGGAAGAAAATAAACAGATTTCTCTAGATCTCACATGCATGGGTACTTGATTGGATGATTTGGAAAGTGTCTACTGTTAGAATTATTAATTAATATTCCCTTGAATACCATAGTCTATTTGTGTTTTCCTAGATTAGGAGGTCATTGCCACTTCACTAGTGCATGGGGGACTCACCTGGGGGCCACCTACCACTCAATGCGCCTGTTTGCATGAGTTTAGGAGCTCCATGGGCCAATCCCTATAATTTAGGAACCCATTCTAAGTGCCACCAACAGACACCAACAGTTGACCCTAGTCGATGTTCAATTATGTTTAGTTATGCTTCGATTCCCATCAGTTAGTTCACTCTCAGTCATCCTAGCGCTAATTTGCATGATTTAATGGGTTAGGGCGCTTTTTCTCACCTACCTACATTACTTAATTGGCTGCGAACCGATTCAATGATCTGGAGTTGCATCAGTGAGCTCTAGTGGTGATTTTCTCACACCGAGTTAGCTCGACAATTTGTTTGGGTTGGTATATTTGAATCCTATCTTAGGCATTTGAATTCTCCTATTTGTAACACCATTTTATTACATATTATTGATTGATTAATGGATGTAATGTGATTATTCCATTTTTGTCTCCATGTGTGTGCAATTTTTCCATGAGTAATCGTTCAGTGTCTACTAAATCCTTTTCTCTCTTCTGCAACCTTCTCTTCACATTGCTTTCATTCATGCTTGAGGATCCTGTGTTTCATTAAATTTAACAACTACCATGTTCAAGTTAGGGAGGTCGAAGAAATAAGACGCAAACTTTCGGATATGGAAAGGGTTATCGGTAGGTTGGTCGACCTACGAAATGTCATTTTCGATTTGAAAGAATCCATCAGGAGCATAGGATGCTAGCCAATGAGAGAAATGAAGCTTGTTATGTGCATATGAAGAAGATTCTGGAAAAAGTTCAAGCCGAGATCAACTCGCTGGGAAAGGAAGACATTGGGCCCTCCCGTGAGAGCAAATTGAGCGTCTCCAATGGAGGCAGTCTCCACAGCGCAGCTCGAAGATGAAGGAACTCTGATGCAGACTTGATATGTTGTTCTCCTTTCCTAGTTTCTTATGTTTTTCTATTATTTTTTGTATGTGACCAGTATGTTAGGTTTTACACAATAAAAAGACAGTCAGTTTTTGGAAAACTTTATATTGCTATATATAAATCTGAACAATTTTCAAACCGAAATCTAAACATTTTGGTAGTCAAATTTAAAGTATCAACAATTTTTTTTGGCCCAAAAACATTTATAATCTTATTTTCCTTTATATATAATATAAATCTTTTCATTTCTCTTTTAAAAAATGAAAAAAAAACCAATTTATACACACTTTCTTAAAAAAAAAAATCCTTTACAATATTTTAAGTTATAATACATTTTCACATTCATAACCATTCAATGATCTACCACTTCTAACTGTAAAGGTTTTATGTGTGAAACTCAAAATTTATCTTCCAAGATATGCTTGCTAACTCCTTTTCTCAATGGATTATAAAATATTGAAAACTAACTTCACCAAACTTCAAAGATATGCTTGCTAACTCCTTTTTCTCAATGGATTATAAAACACTGAAAACTAACTTCACCAAACTTGCCACGTGTAGCGTTCATGGGATGGTACCCTGATTTACAATGTTTGAAAAGTAAACTAGATTGCATATGCGTTGTACTTGAAAGTACATTCTAAGTTGACACTTCTTCTCAAAACAAAGTAAGATAATAAAAAAATCCTAAATTAATTTTTAGCACTTTTGATTCATGATATAAGTATGCGTTCCAAAATAAACCAGATTTATAGTTTGCATGGTTTGAAAAGTAAACTAGATTTCTTATGACTTGTAGTTGAAGGTACACTTTAAAAAAAGAGAGACAAATTAGCACCTTTGATTTTGTAGTTAAAGTTTAAAAAAAGGAGTAATTAGTATCTTTGATTTATGAGATAAAATTGTGATGGAAAGTAAATTAGATCTCATAAAGTAAACTAGATTTCATATGGGTTGTGGTTGAAGGTACATTTAAGTGGACATTTACTTTAAAAAAAATCATAAAACTTTTTAGCACTCTTGGTTTATGAGATAAGAATTTGATTCAAAGTAAACAAGATTTTATGTGGGTTGTGATCCAAAGTAAAGTGCTAAAAATCTTAGTACTTTTGGATATTGACTTCGTCTTCTAACATATTTATGTACAGTGCGATCTAACTCAATAATTAAGAGTTATTATTTATTTATGTTTTGTTCTTATGGCATATGGAACATTTTGCATTAACATTTTAAATTTTAGTAAAAGAAATAATGAAACCTACTTATAATCTTAGTTTAAATGCATCTACTTTAATAAAACTCATGATGTATTAATGGATGGGTTCAAATTGTGTTGGTCGTATTATATGTTAGGTTGAATGGATTGATAATTAGGATCTTTAAAGTAGTGTATGTCCAAGCTAATGTTATGTCTGTGGATATTGTAGATGCCTTGTAAATAATATTTGGTGACCTAGATGGTTTGAAGATGAGATAATAATTAGTCATAATTGTGAATTAAAGAGATGAGATCTCACTGCTTCTAACATCTCCTCTAACTTTATTTACTTTAGAGTGAAACATTCTTTTTCAAATCACCATAGATATAGTTTAATTAATGAATTCATTTCATATCATTTTGAAAAATCGAACTCTAAACATGATGTATACCATAACTTGTAGTTTTTGGAGAATTTTTTTTCATCCATGTAAATTTTCAAAATCTAATTATGTTGAACTATAATCCTTATGGTGTGAAAGGACCTTATATTTGGATCTTTTGGATCAATTTAATTTAAAAGTGTATTTAAGGAGTTTTTTTTAAAGATATCGATATGATCCAAGAGGGGCCATATATGGGGTTAAATGTACTCCAATATAGATAATAAAAAATATAAATTACACAATAACTCCTTAAAGAATAGAAGATCCTTCTTCAATTGCCCCAAGACATTCACATAATCATTTCACATGTCTTCAACAATAACTACA
>LPNX010276896.1:177721-189161 GCA_001517045.1 Pseudotsuga menziesii
TAAACCTCTTAAGTGGATCATATCAATATATTATCCCACATATCAATAAATTGCAAAATTATTAATTAAATCTCTCACCAAAGGAAAGATTACCAAATTGGAGCAATTCTTCGGATTAGGTCATATCATATATTGTCCCACATATCAATAAATTTCAAAATTATTAATTAAATCTCTCACCAAAGTAAAGATTACCCAATTGCACCAATTCCTTGGATTTATCAAAATCATTGAAAGAGGTAATTGCCATGATGATGCATTTTATCTTTTGTATTCCATTGATTATAGTCAATATTAAGGAGGATGCCACAAAATTGTCAAATTGTAACTTTTCAAATGAGGTAATCTTAGTCATGTTAAAACATTTAAATGATAATATTCCCAATACAATTTATAAAGTATTACAAAGTTGTAAAAATTATAAATTTATAAAGCCCCGTCAACATAAAAAAAAGCAAGCACTGTAATGCACTCATTTAATGATCACGTATTACTACAATTGAGTTTTTAAGTCTTCAATGTGTACACTTTAGAAATTACACATGTGAGTGCTTATATCCAAGTCTAGGTTTCGATTCTCAATTTATAAATCCAAGGTTTTGACTCTCAAGTTACAAATCCAAATGTGTAATTTGAATTATGTTTGAATAAGTTGATATTGTAATTCAATGGTATTGCAAGAACATTTTAATACTCTCATGTATGTATAAGTACATTCATGTTGTAATATTAAACAATACTAAAAGGGGTTGAATCAATATTGATAACTTTTAACAATTTAAAACTAATTTTAACGTATTCATTAAAACACATAATCAACAAGATACATAGAACACAACATTTATCGTGGAATCCCAATTGGAAAAACCACAAACACTTTCTATAAATGCAAAATTATATTTACAATTGTTTTTTTTTCCAGGCTACAACTTGTTGGAGACACCATCCCCAAGTTTTTCAGCTGCAACTAAAGGATGCTACAACACCCTGGTTTCTGCTTGCTTCAACAGACAAGGAAGCTACAACACCGTGGTTTATGCCTGCTTCAATAGACAAGGATGCTACAGCACCCTGTTTTCTAACCACTAATGGAAGGAGGCTACAACCCCCTTGCTGGATTGCAGCCTTCACTAGCACCACCCTACCTCCCTAAATTGATATTTTTCTTCAATTATGTTACTGATTATTCTTCACTCCAATGGTCTTTGTCTTCTCTTGTTGTTATATTGATCTTGATTGCTGAGACATCTTTCTTCCACTTCAAACTTATGTTTAAATACTTCTTTCATCATGTCTTTGAACCATTGTGTATTTTCATCATTGTGTCCCTTCATTAAAACCTTTTCACCATTGCATCTATTCATTATTAGAACATGCTTTTTCATGAACTAGTGCAAAACAACATGAAACCTTGTTTTGACAGACCTATAACTTTGTCTTCAAGCACCTTTAAGGAGAAATAAGACCATGGTAAGATGCACACATCTAAGATACATCCTTATGGTCTCAAATTATTATTATCAATTTCCTACAAAATATGTCAGGCATTTTACTAGGACAACTTAGACCGATTTTTCAATACTAAGTCAATTTTCAGCAAATTTCCCAAAACAGTCTGAAACCTTATTTTGGTAGACCTGTAACTTTTTCTTCAATCACATTTTAGGGGAATTGATACCATGGTGCACACATCAACAAGATAAAACCTCATGGTCTCATATAAGTTTTATTAGTATCCTACAAAATATGGCAGGCATTTCACTGAGGCCACTTAGGCATATTTACCTCAACTGAAATAGTGCAAGTCATGCCAAAAAGCACTTTTTGCAGACTAATAACTACATCTTCAGAGATTGTCTTGACAAACCAATCATATGGTTAGATGTACAAGACAACAATATAGATGTATATATCCTCATAATCATTTAATTCATCAAATACAGAAGATGGCATGTATTTTACAGAGGCCCCTTAGGTAGATTAAGAAGAATTTATACTAAGTCAAAATTTCAGAGTTTCAACAAGAGTTTCAGCAAGTTGCCATACTTTTACAGAATGATTTCAAATTGTAACAATGACTTCATGAGAGGACTAAAACACCATCATATGACTTTGCAACCTCATCACACATGCCACATGCCATGTCATCACTTCCTTTGTTATTCCTTTATCATTAATAAACTCCTTTGACATCAATGGCAACCATACTCAACATTCTCCCCCTTTGGCATTGATGGAAACAACTCTTCAATTTTCTCCCCCTATGACAATAATGACAAAGGTCTCCTTTTGAAAACTCCCCCTATCAACATGTCTCCCCTTGACATAATGTCTTTTTTTTCTATATCTATTGTAAGGAGGTTACTCCAAACTTTTGTCTAAGATGCTCAAATGCTTCTTTAGGTAGTGTCTTAGTGAATATATCAGCTATGTGTTCCCTTGTATCAACATATTCCAGTTTCACCACCTTCCGTGATAATTGATCCCTCAAAAAGTGATATTTTATAGGGATGCTTTGTCTTGGAGTGCATAACAAGGTTTTTTGATATGTTTATGGCATTGGTATTGTCACAATTTATCACTATTGGATGCTCATACTTTACAAGTAACTCTTCCAATGTATGGTTCATCCAAATGACTTGAGTGCAACATGATGCAACAATAATGTATTCAACTTCTGTCATAGATAGTGCAATGGAGGATTGTTTATTGCTAAACAGTCTCCCAAGTAGAATGTTGCTCCACTGGTACTCTTTTGGTCATCAACACTTCTTACCCAATCTACATCATTGAATGCTTTTAAAGTGAAGTCTTGACCTCTTGGGTTCTGTAAACCATATTCTGTAGTACCTTTCAAATACCTAAGAATTATTTTCACTACTGTCACATGTGTTTCTTTGGGATCTGAATGGAATCTAGCAACCAATCCCATAACTTGCATCACATCCGGTCTTGTGGTTGTCACATATAGCATGATTCCTATCATATATCTATACATGGTATGATCTAATTCCAACGACTCATCATCCTTACTTAACTTACAACCAGTGACCATAGATGTACTGACATGCTTAGAATCTTCCAACTTAAACTTCTTAAGCATGTCTTTAATGTACTTTGCTTGAGTGATGAAGATCCCTTTGTCTGATTGAGAAACTTGTAATTCCAAGAAGAATGTTAATTCGCTCAACATTGACATTCTGAAACTCCTTCTTCATTTTAGAGGAAAAATTTTCACTTAGCATTTGTAGATCGCTTCCAAATATAATATCATCCACATAAACAATAACCATGATCATATTCTTATATCCAAACTTCATGTAGATATTATTATCAGTGACCCCTCTTTTATATCCTTTTTGCTTCAAGTAGGTATATAGTCTTGAAAACCATGCCTTTAGGGCTTGTTTGAGATCATAGAGTTCCTTATTCAGTTTGCAAACATAGTCCTCCTTTTTCTATAAGAGGAAACCTTCAAGTTGTTCAATATATACTTCCTCTTCTAGCTTCCCATTCAAAAACACATACTTGAAATCCATTTGATATACTTTGAAGTTTCTATAACGTGAATATGCAAAAACATTATGATTGCTTCAAGTCTTTCTACAGGGGCAAAGGTTTCTTCAAGGCCAATACCTTCTACTTGAGTATATCCCTTACACACTAGTCTTGCTTTGTTTCTTATCACTTGACCATCTTCATTGAACTTGTTTTTGAAGGCTTGTTTTGTTCGTACAATATTCTTGCTTTTAGGTCTTGGGAAAAGTTCCCAAGTTTGATTCTTCTCAATTTGATCCAACTCTTCATTCATGGCCTTGATCCAATCATCATCTTTGCTAGATTTTGCAAAGTTCTTAGGTTCCACCACTAATAGTAAGGCTTCTTCATTAAACAATAGTTTCCTTCTTGTACTAAAACTCCCCATGAGTATATGATCCCTTCTAATGCTAATTTCAGGGTTCTCTTCTAGGTCATGAGAGATTTAAAAAAAAAGAAATTCTTTATCAGTTCCACCATCATCATTATATTCTTCTTCATCATCTTAGTTGTTGTATTCTTTTACATCTTCATCTTGCTTTTCATCATAATGGATGTTATTCTTATCTACAACACTATCATCTTTGGAAAATTCATTGATGCTTTGGATATGTGTTTCATCTGAATCTTTGTAATCTAACTTGCTCACAGATATTTTATTTCTTTGTCTTTCCAAACCTTGATATTTTCTCTTGATTCTGCAATCAACAACCTTGTGACTAAACTTGTGACAACAATAACAATATCCATAGAATGTTCTTTTAGATTTGGGGAATCTTTGATCTTTCTGCTTCACAACTTTCTTATTCCTCCATCTCTTCCTTTGTTTTTGAACATCTATTGTAGCCTTATTTTATGTATGACTTATCAGTTTACATTCTCTATCCATATGTCCAAAATTATTACAAGAGTAGCAATGACCGATAAGTATTTGCTTATACCTGCTCGTCATTGGTATTCTAGGCATCATATTAGGTTTATCTTTATTATGAGAGGAGGGAGCATAATTGCAACATCATAATTCTTCGTTTTATATCCTAAGCCATATTTGTCACTTGATGGTATTTGTCCACTTAGGATGTCATGTATAATCTTTGAGTTGTTCTCAGAATTTGACTTAATAGATTCTTCATCATCCTTCTTTTTAAGCTGAATAATTTATGCCTCAAGTCTTTCAGAGTCTTGTGTTTTAGTTCTTTCTCTGAACTTCTCATTAATTGTCTGTTGATCTTTTAACCTCTTTACTTCTCCCTTGAAGTTATCAACTTCTTGTTTTAAGCTCTCGACCTCTTTCATGCTAACCCTCGCTTGTTGTCTTGAATTCTGCAACTCTCTTTGGAGGGTATTGACTTCCTCTTCTTTTGATTTCTGATCTTCTTTGTATTTTAATAATTTTCCTTTGAAAGATATGTTCCTTATTCTACACTTTTCAATTTACTCAAGATCACTTATGAGTTGAGCCTCTAGGCCCACCTCTCCTTCTACATCTAATTCATCATCTGAAGATTGAGTTTCTATTCCCATGAATATAATTTCTTCATTTTTACCTATCTCTTCATCTTCACTATCTTCCATCGAATATAAGTTTTTCTTGTTTTTATTAAAATCATTCTTGTATATAGTTTTACTCTTTTGATATTTCTTATGACTACAAGGTTCTTCATCATCACTATCTTCTTGCTTTGGGTTAGGACACTTTGTGACAAAGTGACCAATTCTTCCATAGTTAAAGCACTTTAGTGGTAGCTTTCCTTTGTACTTTCCAGTACCTTTCTCAAGTTTCTTGATAAAAAGAGCTTCATCATCATCTGAGTTCTCTTATTGGTTCTTAGGTAAAGCTTTAGAGTTCTTTGACTATTTTGTAGCTTTAAATGTTGCCTCTTTTCTTGATGGTCCATTTTGTTTTGTTCTGATCTCACAAGAAGTGAAGATCCCATGTAGCTTATCCACTATCAAAATTTCAAGATCATCTCATCTTCTACAATAGATAATTTTGGGTTATATCTTATTGGTAGGGTTCTTAGTACTTTCTCAACTACCTCTTTCGGGCCTTAATTTCTCCTCCCAAACCTTTAATATCATTGGCAATTTCATCTACTTCTTAGAATATATTCTGCAATATTTTCTTCTTCTTTCATCTTTAGACTTTTGAACTACCCTTTGTATGTTTGAAGTTTGGATTTTTTTACTTTGGAAGCCCCTTCATAAGCAATTTTTAATTTTTCCCAAACATGTTTGGTTTTCTTACATTGCACGACTTTAAAAAACACTGAATCTGTTAATCCTTTCAAAATTGCATTCAAATATTTTGCATTGAATTCATATTCATCTAGTTCATCTCTATCTGTAGGTAGGTTGTCTAGTATTTTATACCTTTTTTCAATAGAACTCCAAATTTTACATCCAAGAGACATTAGATGGCATCTCATTCTTACACTCCAAATTGCACAATTATTTCCTGTAAATAATGTTGGTCTGTTAGGTGTTGACCCTTCTTGATGATCCATAGTGGTTTTTAATAGTATCTTCATTCAAGTGGTTTAGACTGTAGTGAAGGATCCCTCTCTAGTACTAATTGTTGGAATATTGGACAACACTAAGAGGGGGGTGAATCAATATTGATAACTTTTAACAAATTAAAACTAATTTTAACTTATTCATTAAAACACGTAATCAACAAGATACACATAACACAACATTTATCGTGTAAGCCCAATTGGGAAACCACAAACACTTTCTATAACTGCAAAATTATATTTACAATTGTTTTTGCAATCTACAACTTGCTGGAGACACCAATCCCCAAGTTTTTCAACTACAACTGAAGGATGCTACAACACCCTGGTTTTTACCTACTTCAACAGACACAGAATGCTACAATACCATGTTTTGCAGCCACTACTAGAAGGAGGCTACAACCCCCTTGCAGGCTTTTACCCTGCCCTAGAACCACCCTATCTCCCTAATTTGATATTTTTCTTCAATTTTGTTAATGATTATTCTTGACTTCATTGGTCTTTGTCTTCCCTTGTTGTTACATTGATCATGATTGCTAAGACATCTTTCTTCCACTTTGAATTTCTGTTTAAATACTTATTTCATCATCCCTTTGAACCATTGTGTCCCTTCATTAAAACCTTTTCACCAATGCATCTCTTCATTATGAAAACATGCATTTTCATGAACTGGTGCAAGACAGCCTGAAACCTTGTTTTGGAAGACCTATAACTTTTTCTTCAAGCACCTTTTAGGAGAAATAAGACCATGGTCAGATGCACACATCATCAAGCTACATCCTGATGGTCTCAGATTATTTTTATCAGTTTCCTACAAATTATGGCGGTCATTTTACTAGGGCAACTTAGACCGATTTTTCAATACTAAGTCAATTTTCAGCAAATTTCCCAAAACAGTTTGAAACCTCATTTTGGCAGAACTGTAACTTTTTCTTCAAGCACGTTTTAGGGGAACTGAGACCATGGTAAGATGCACACATCAAAAAGTTAAAACTTGATGGTATCATATAATTTTTATCATTATCCTACAAAATATGGTAGACATTTTACTGAGGCCACTTAGGCAGATTTACCCGAACTCAAACAATGCAAATCATGCCAAAAAGCAATTTTGGCAGACTAATAACTTCACCTTCATAGAATGTATTAACAAACCAATCATATGGTTATAAGCACAAGACAAAAATCTAGATGTATATATCCTCATAATCATTTAATTCATCAAATATAGAAGATGACATGTATTTTACAGAGGCCCCTAGCCTATATTAAGAAGAATTTATACTTAGTCAAATTTTCAGAGTTCAGCAAGTTTCCATACTTTTACATAATGGTGTCAAATTGAAACAATGACTTCATGAGAGGACTAGAAAACCATCATACGACTTTGAAACCTCATCACACATACCACATGCCATGTCATCACTTCCTTTGTTATTCATTTGTCATTAATGAACTCCTTTGACATCAATGGCAATCATACTCAACAATTCATGTATTCTTTCTTAGGATAATAAAGGTCTTAGTGTCCTTTAAGGGTTTTTAGAGGTCATGCAAATGACTTCACATAGTAGGAACGTTTTTTTATTAAAATGGGGATTTGCATATGCATGAGGCATTTAATGTCTTGCTCATCTAGGTAGCGCTAAGAATGTTCTTTAGGAGCATATTCTTGGATACATTCACACTCTAGTACATTGTTCCCAAAAAATCATATATCTTTTTAATAGTCTTCTTCCCAACTATACAAGGGATCATGTGATCCTTCACCAAATCCAATAAAATTCACTTCACACCACCTTCACACTCACTACCTTCTTATTGTGTTCTAATATATATTTGGAATTGTAGACAATGCAACCACCTTATCCAAAAGATATCATAAGTCTTTTATTTCCAAGAGGTTTTGTAATCTCAACTTCCATGGTAAAAAGTTGGAGGATGCCTCTAATAAGTGACTCTCTTGTATATTAGGAATGGTCATTACTACAAATCCACTAAACAAGCTCAACTCCATTCAATGAATCAGCTAGGTTATTACACTCCACAACCTTTCTTAGGTCCACATTTTGATGATTAACATAGATCTACATCAATGATTAAAGCTTAGAAACCATGCCCATTGAAACACTCTGATAGCTCTCTACCCTAGATAACTTGCCTCTCCATATACAAAATTTAGAAGATCTCAAAATATGGGCCCTAATATCATCTTAGAATCTCTCAAACGATGGTAAACAATTTCTGCACTCTAAAAGAATTCCTATATGAAACTAAAAAAACAAAAAACTTAAGGATAATTAAAATTCCAAGTTTTTAATTATTGCTAAAATCTATAAACAAATATTGTAGAAAATATATATCGGAAACACAATAAATTGTTTGTCAAAACCTATTATTTATTTTCATTACTTATCAAGTTGAAAATAAACTTCTCTTGTATAGATTGAGAAGAGGATTAGGTATAATGAATTGGGACACATGCACAACAATGTATCAAGTGGAGGCATGCAACCATCCTCCTCTTGAGATATGTGCCTTAAATAATAGGCTGCACACACTTCATTATGATTGAGCTAGTTTCATGTACCTTACCTAACTAATGAATGAAATTTTAAATTAGAAACTTAATGCATGCACATTATAGCTAAAGAAAAACCATAAATATAACTGAAGTGCTAAATATGAAAGGCATCTAAAGTGGAACTAAATTGAGGATCGTGCATGCATGCTACTTAACTGCAAAATATAAAAGGCATCTAAAGTGGAACTAAATCAAGGATTCTCCACGCATGTTTTTGGCATGAATGCACCCTCTATATCTAAATCGTCCATAAATGATCTTGTGCCCTCATTATTGTTGCATGAAATTGTTAGAATAGGTTTCCTTTGTTGCGGTATGAACCTACACACTTTCCACACATGCCTTCTTTATGTGCTCTTGGGTCTTCCCTACTCATTGCCGATATTAATAGCACTCTGCCATACACTTTTTGAGATACTAAAATATAAAACAATATTTTAGATGGAGATGCTTGTCTTTGTTGCATCATTTTTTTGTCACAATTTTGTTCTCATGATGAATACATGTTAAATTCTTAATTCTTGTTCTTTGAAGTAACAAGTAAGCAACATCTAAGCCATGCAAATCTAACATTGTATTATTAACATAGTTCAACTAGCTCATTGCAACCTAAACAAAAATATTATACAAATTCCTATGTACATGTGCACTCGTAAAAATTGAATAAAATGCATTGAAGTAGGACATTTTAAGATGCATAGTCATTCACATACACAGCAGAAGCAAACATACATTCATTCATTCAACAGGTTCATCATAATTTATTAATTGTAAATATAATTGCAGAAGCAAAATAAACAAGATTACTTATCTTATAAAGAACTCGTCCCACAACCAGCTACGTCGTTGCAACGTTCCACCCAATCATAGGCTAGTGTGCTCCTTAATATCTCGGTAATGTTGCCACCCCCAATATGGGCATGATTTCCTCGAGGAATAAGGAACAAGTAGGCTTACACATAGCCAAGGATACACAAAACACAGCCAAGCCAACATAGTTGGGTTTATCAGGCCATCAACAAGATAGCCAAGCCAACATGGTCAGGTTTATTAGGCCATCAAGGAGTTGGGAAAGGATAAATGCTAAGCTGGTGAGCCCATTACAGATCTAGGAACACCTACACCAGAACTAGCCTGACTTCTAAGACACCCACACACACCCAACACAAGGAATCAGTCCCTTCTCTGCTACACAGTCCCTCAGGCCTTGACTTCCCTTCCAGTGCTATTCAGGGGTTGTGGAGAAGAAAGCCAACCCTCTAGCTCTATCTGTGTGGTTTCCAAACACACCAGGTTTATCAAGCAAACCAAGCCCCCATCCCTACTCCCAACACAGTTCAAAGACCAACCACTACATACACACAGTCACATAAGCGATTCATAGCTTGGATTGGGAAAAACAATTCCTGAGTCGTTCTTGGCCCTATCGTGGCCAAAACGACTTCAAACAGTCTACAACAACCCCAAAATGTAACAGCATACACAACCAACAAACATGGGGAACAACAGCCCATTTTGCACAACGAAGCCATCGAGGAAAACTTACACAGACCACACAGGGGAAGAAAATACACTACATAGTCCCTGAGCGTGAAAATGGCTCTCCACCGAAAAAATCATGGGTGATAGTGACCGAACGGCCCCCAACTTGCTATGTGAGTAACAACAATGAAGAACCCAGTGCATGAGAGAAGATTTACACCAGATCCCAAATATGGATGGAAACACACCATATTCCTCTCTGTGGAAAATGTGAATGACAGTGGAAAACGGCTCCTTCTCCTGGCTACGTGAGACCAAAATAGGAAAAAGAATCCTCTGCATGAGACACAGGACGTTTTTCCCTACGTGAGGATGGCCGACCATGGAGAATGCCGAGTGGGAAGTGCAGGAGTGTTCACATCACTGTCGTGGAGAGAGTAGAATGATGGGCATAGTCATTCTTCTGCCCAACGTGAGGTTCAATTCACTGGTGGAGTGTGCGTGTGGGCAAGGACTGACAATCCTACCACACTCCCCTCCCAGCAAAATAACTACCTCAACTACTCTACAAATCATAAAGTGGTAGTTGGATAAGACAAGGTGGTGACGCATGGTTTTTTCCCCATTGGTTCATGGTTTAACAATTCCCCCCCTAATCCTTGGGAAAATCATGCCCTTTTCATTATGGTTGCAGTGAGCGTAGCTGGTTGGGTTCATTTAATTAAATATGTATATGTACATGATGACAAAACTTAATATGTATGTCGCATGCCCGGATATACCATCGGTGACAATTTCAATCTAAAACATAGCATAACCAATCGATGGTGGGGCCTTGGCCTTTTAGCTCCGTACCATGATTATTTACAATATATACATCATATACATCTAATGCAACGGGGTCAAAATTGGGGTGTTACATTCTCCTCCCCCTTCAATAGCACTGTCCTCGGTGCTTTACGAAATTTGAACAAAATGCTACACTGGTACCGCCTCAGTGTTCCGCAGAATTGAACAAAAATGGATGTGCCAACCACATGGCATCCTCCAGCTCCCATGTAGCCTCTTCAGGTTCGTAGTGCTCCCATTGCACCTTTACCTGACCTATGGCTCAATTCCGGAGCATTGTGACCTTCCTGTCGAGGATGCGCATTGGCTCGATTCAGAACTCTCCCTCGGGTTCCACCTGAATCACATCCCAATTTATCACATCGTTAGGATCATGTACATATCTCTTAAGCAAAGAAACATGAAAAACATTATGAGCCCTAGTGATAGCAGGCAATGCAAGTCTATATGCAACTGGCCCTATTCTTTCAAG
>LPNX010276896.1:189812-318557 GCA_001517045.1 Pseudotsuga menziesii
TTCCAAAAGTTGGAAGTGAACTTTACATCTCTGTCAGAGACTATTGCCTTAGGCAATCCATGCAATTTGAAAATCTCTTTCATGAAGATATTTGCAATGTCATACGTCTTATGCGTAGAATTCATTGGTATAAAATGTGCTGCCTTAGTCAACTTGTCTACCACAACCATGATGGAATCATGTTGTCTCCAAGTCATCGGCAATCCTGTAATAAAATCCATGGAAATAACTTCCCATTTCCATTCCGGAACTGACAAAGGCTGCAACAAACCTGCTGGATGTTGATGCTCAACCTTTACCTGTTGACATTTCATACACCTTGAAATGTACTCAGCCATGTCCTTTTTCATTCCTAGCCAAAAGTACTTCTTTCTAGCTGTAGCAATTGTCTTCTGATATCCTGGGTGACCGGAATATGAAGCTTGATGGATTTCATCCGTAACAACTCTCCTCAAATCTGCTACATCTGGAATATAAATTCTACCTTTATAAGTAAGAAGTCCATCTTATTCCAATTTATATCCCTCATACCTCTTCTCAAGACTTTGCTGTTGCAATTTGTCTTTTACCTGCTCATACATTCATCTCTAGCAGCATGACTAACAACCTGCTACCTCAAATCCGTTTGGAAAATACTAAGAGATGCCACATGCATTTCTTGCACCTTCTTGCTAAGTGCATCAGCTACCTTATTCTCTCTTCCCTTGATGTGCTTGATTTCAAAATCAAACTCACATAAAAACTCCAGCCATCTTGCTTGCCTAGCATTCAAAGTAGGCTGATCAAATAGATATTTTAGATCACAATGGTCTGTTCTAAGCTCAAATATTCTACCCATCAAGTAATGTGTCCACATCTTGAGAGCATGTAATATGGATACAAGCTCTAGATCATGAGTGGCATAGTTCTTCTCATGCTCCTTCAGCTTTCTTGACTCATAACATATCACATGGTTTTCCTGCATAAGGACTCCTCCAAGCCCTTGTCCGCATGCATCGGTACACACCACAAAAAATTTCTTCGGATCTACAAATTTCAATACGGGTGCACTGGTGAGAATATTCTTCAACTGCTGGAAGATTTCTTCACACCTCGATGTCCATTCAAACTTCATCCCCTTCTTTTACAAAGAAGTGATGGCATGTGCAACTTTGGAGAATCCTTCAATGAATCTCCTGTAGTATCCTGCAAGTCCCATAAAATATCTTACATCCGTCACATTTCTCAGAGTAGGCCAAGTCATAATGGCTTCAATCTTTTCAGGGTCCACAGATATACCCTCCTCTGCGATAATGTAACCCAAATACTGAATTCTATCTCTATAGAAGTCACACTTGCTCAGTTTTGCATACAACTGATGCTCCTTAAGCAATTGCAATGTCAATCTCAAATGCTCTTCATGCTCTTTCTCATTCTTAGAATAAATAAGAATGTTATCAAGGAAAACCAGAATGAACTTGTCCAAATACCCACTGAAGACACTATTCATAAGGCACATAAATGTAGCTGGTGCATTTGTGAGACCAAATGGTACCACTACAAACTCATAATGCCCATACCTTGTCCTGAAGGCTGTCTTACGAATGTCTTCATCCTTGATTCTCCCCTGATGGTAACCAGACCTCAAGTCGATCTTGGAAAATACCTTTGCTCCTCTCATTTGATCAAAGAGGTCATCAATCCTAGGCAAAGGATATTTATTCTTCACAGTAACCTTGTTCAACTGTCTGTAATCAATACACAACCTGAGTGTACCATCTTTCTTCTTTACAAACAGAACTGGTGCTCCCCAAGGAGACACACTCGGCTGGATATACTTCTTTTCCAACAACTCTTGCAGTTGCATCTTCAACTCTAGCATCTCCGGTGTACTCATCCTGTAGGGTGTCTTGGACACTGGTACTGCTCTAGGCACAAGTTCAATAGTGAAATCAATGTCCCTCTTTGGTGGAAGCCCTGGAATCTCATCAGGAAACACATCCTTGAATTCCCGAAACACCTGATAGTCCTCCAACCTTGGAGTTTCATCTCCTAATGTATCCAAAATATGAGCTGCATACAACTGGAAACCTTTCCTACAGAACTTCTTTAACTGCATTGCTGAAACCTGCCGTACTGAAATCACCTTTGGAATACCTTTCACAACTACTGGGTTCCCTTCTTCATCCATGCATTCGAAAGTCTTATTGTAATAATCAAGCTTCACCCTGTGAGCTTCTAACCAATCCATTCCAATGAGAACATCATAGGAACCAAGTGGTAGAACATTCAGATCCACACAAGTGACCAATCCATTCATGACCAATGGGCATTTCTCTACCACTTCACTGACCTTTCTTTTAGTTCCAGTGGCTAGCTGGACCAACCAAGACTTCCTATGCTTTACTTTCATAAAAGCACAAATCTCCACTACTCTAGGAGTAATGTAACTGTGAGTAGAACTAGGGTCAATCAAAATAGAAACAGATTGCTCAACAATCTTACCTGCTACTTCAACCCTAGTTGACTGGTGATCTGCCTGGCGGTCCTCTAGTGCTACATAAATCCTAGGGACTGCCCTTGCTACTTGACCCACTATTTTTGCTTCTTGAATGTTGTAAGCTGGTCTTGCACTCTCATTCTCGAGTGGACAAGTTCTGCGCATGTGGGGTCCTCCAAATTTCCAACATTGAAGTGGTCCTCTATTCTATTGTGGATGCTTAGGTTTTTCTCCTGTCACTCCAACTGGTTTACTCGCAGCTTGGGATGGCTGCTTCTGCTGATTCCTGAAGTTAGAAGGTTTGAAACCTTTGTTTCTTTGGTCAAACTTCTCATTCTTCTTGTCCTTCCATGCCTTATGGTAATATGGCTTACCTTTGCTTTGCTCATAGCAATACTTAGCCTTCCTTATTGCTTTTTCAAGAGTTATAGGTTCATAAAACTCAATTCTATCTTTGTAAGACTGAGGAAATCCACTCAGAAAACCCTGGAACTTCACCTTTTCATCTCTGATGTACCAGACATACCTCAACAGCTCCAAAAACTTATTTGCATATTCTTCCATGGTCTGTTGTCCCAATCTTAACTCATGGAACTCATTAATCTTGTCATCATAATACCTGTCGGAGAGGTATTTCTGCTTGAAATACTTCTTGAACTGTTTCCACTTAAGTCTCCTTTCGCTGATCCTCTTTACTTGCTTGAAGTGTTCCCACCAAATGGATGCTCTTCCATTCAAATTGAATATGGAAACCCTTGCCTTCATGTTTCCTGAATAATCCTGAACTTGGAAGTACTTCTTTATCCCAAGAAGCCAAGGTTCAACCCCTTATCCAGTCTTTACCTTTCCATCAAATGTAGGAGTTTTAGCTTTCTTAAATTCATCCCGAGAGCGATCCCTATGGTGTCTATTTCTTTTTCTTTTATGAGAAGAAGAACTTGAATGCCTGCTGGATTCTTCAGAGTTAGATGATTCACTAGAAGTCCTTCTCCTTCTCCTAGTACTGCTCTTACTGCCTTCTGGTCTTGCTGTACCCCATCGAGAGTCTATCTTTCTTTACAAGTTTGTCAAACTCTGCAACATTGCAGCATTCAGCTAGTGTTTCTCTTCCTAGGATTTAATCAAGCATCTCATGGTGGCTGCAATATCTAACGGTGTCTCTTGGAATCTCCTTCCATTAGACTCTATGTCATGATTTTCCTTATGGACATTTTCTCACATGGCATCTCGCGCACGCTCATAGGAATCCCGAGCATCATATCCATCATGGGTTCTCATAACTGAACCACCACTTATGTACCAAACTGCACTACCTAAAATACTACCCTTGAAGGTGACTATGATTCTGCAAATGTGTTAGTAACACAACTGTTAGATGCATAACATTGATATAAATCAGAATTACTTACCTTCTCCTGGAAAAACCATAAAATAACAAATTTGCCCAAACACAAGATTTTCTTCATCAAAGAACGTCTGTCTGAGGGGGAACGTCTGTAAATATTAGATTTTAGCGCAAGCTGGCGCATAAGATCACTACCACTTTCTCCTTTTCAGCCCTGAAAATCCACTAAAAATCCCGCTGAAAAATAGTCGAAATTTGCTGGGAAATCCCACGAAAAACTCAAAATTTCCTTTTTCCCAATCGGACCTCTCCCCAACTGAATTCCGACATCTTGGCGATCAAAACAATTAGCTTCTTTCGATGTATCGGCGGTCGGGTGCACTATTCATCGGGAGGATGGTCCACTAAACAGCCGCAACGGCGGTTAGTGATCACACTGCGGGTTCCGTGGGCCATAAACTCATCAACTGTCGGAAGCTCTATTCACTATCGGCGATTGAAGCCTCTAACCTTCGGAAGAATAGTCCATTAGACAGTTGCAACGACGGACGTTCAATCCACTAACTTCATCCGATGTAGCTCATCGGAAACTGAATTAACTAGGTTTCGGCAATGTGTTCAACTAACCATCACCGATGGTCGACGATTCCAGGACTTAGAGAAATTTTTGAAACTTTCCCTTTAGTCTTCATTTTCGCCACTTGATAGGCTTAATTCTCTTCTTTTCGTCGGCGAAATAGTTCCATCAGCAGTCGCAACGGTGGCCCATCATCTTTAATCTTCTTCCGATCGGCGGCCCAAACCACTAACTTTCGCCGATCGTCACTGGTCTCAACACTTAGACAAATTTTTCAAAATTTTTTCTCTTCTTCTTCCGCGGTGTCGGCGCACCCAACAACTATTTTTTGCCGATGGCATCGACGGTCTAAACAACTAAATTTCGTCGATGCCGAAAGTCAATATCGGGCGTTTCTTCCACTACATCGAGCCGACGCTTCGGCGGTCTTCAACTGATCTTCGCCGAAACTGCGGCTCTCACATCCATTAAGTTCCGCCGACGGTCGACGAAAACTTAAATAATTTTCCGCAATTCTTCCTCCATCGGGTGATCTTTCGTCTAGCTCTCCGCTACATCGGAGGAGCTTCCCACCTAGTCTTCCGATGGGCCGACGGTTCAGGCACTTAGAGAAATTTTTCAACAAATTTTTCAAGAAATTTTCTATCATAAATTTATGATCTCTGTTAGGCAGAAGGCAATCCTTCCTCTGTCACTGCATCTTCGGGGTCCATTCAGGCCCATGCTGCAACATGAGCTCTGATACCACACTGTAACGTCCCCGACCCTCTGACTGACGAAGAGGACACTACCATGGCACTTACCATCCGGGAAACCAGCCCCATGAACATGTGCACTCGTAAAAATTGAATAAAATGCATTGAAGTAGAACATGTTAAGATGCATAATCATTCACATACACAACGGAAGCAAACATACATTCATTCATTCAACATGTTCATCATATTTTATTAATACTAAATATAATTGTAGAAGTAAAATAGACAAGATTACTTATCTTATAAAGAACTCGTCCCGCAACCAGCTACGTTGCTGCAATGTTCCACCCAACCATAGGCTAGCGTGCTCCTTAATATCTCAGCAACACTGCCACCCTCAAGCTAGGCATGATTTCCCTGAGGAATAAGGAACAAGCAGGCTTACACATAGCCAAGGATACACAAAACACAGCCAAGCCAACACAGTTGGTTTTATCAGGCCATCAAAAAGACAGCCAAGCCAACATGGTCAGGTTTATCAGGCTATCAAGGAGTTGGGAAAGGCTAAATGCTAAGCTAGTGAGCCCATTACAGATCTAGGAACACCTACACCAGAACTAGCCTAACTTCTAAGACACCCACACACACCCAACACAAGGAATCAGTCCCTTCTCTGCTACACAGTTCCTCAGGCCCTGACTTCCCTTCCAATGCTATTCAGGGGTTGTGGAGAAGAAATCCATCCCTCTAGCTCTGTCTGTGTGGTTTCCAAACACACTAGGTTTATCAAGCAAACCAAGCCCCCATCCCTACTTCCAACACAGTCCGAAGACCAACCACTCCATACACGCAGTCACACAAGTGATTCACAACTTGGATAGGGAAAAACAATTCCTGAGCCGTTCTTGGCCATATCGTGGCCAAAACGAATCCAAACAATCTACAACAACCCCAAAATGTAACAGCATACAGAGCCAACAAATGTGGGGAACAACAGCCCGTTCTACACAACGAAGCCACCAAGAAAAACTTACACAGACCACACTAGGGAAGAAAATACAGTACACAGTCCCTAAGCGTGAAAATGGCTCTCCACCGAAAAAATCATGGGTGATAGTGACCGAACGGCCCCCAGCTTGCTGTGTGAGTAACAACAACACAGAACCCAGTGTGTGAGAGAAGATTTACACCAGATCCCAAATACGGATGGAAACACACCAGATTCCTCTCTGCGGAAAATGTGAATGACAGTGGAAAATGGCTCCTTCTCCTGGCTACGTGAGACCAAAACAGGAAAAAGTATCCTCTGCATGAGACACAGGACGTTTTTCCCTGCGTGAGGATGGCCGACCATGGATAATGGCGAGTGGAAAGTGCGGGAGTGTTCACAGCACCGTCGTGGAGAGAGTGGAATGATGGGTGTAGTCATTCTTCTGCCCAACGTGAGGTTCAATTCACTAGTAGAGTGTGCGTGTGGGAAAGGACTGAAAATCCTACCACACTCCACTCCCAGTAAAATAACTATCTCAACTACTCTATAGAGCATTAAAGTGGTAGTTGGATAAGACAAGGTGGTGACACATGGCTTTTTCCCCATTGGTTCATGGTTTAACAATTCCCCCCCTTATCCTTGGGAAAAGCATGCCCTTTTCATTATGGTTGCAGTGAGCATAGCTGGTTGGGTTCATTTAATTAAATATGCATATGTACATGATGACAAAACTTAATATGTATGTCGCATGCCCCGATATACCATCGGTGACAATTTCAATCTGAAACATAGCATAACCAATCGATGGTGGGGCCTTGGCCTTTTAGCTCCGTACCATGATTATTTACAATATATACATCATATACATCTAATGCAACAGGGTCAAAACTGGGGTGTTACATCCTATTTAAGATCAAATATTGTACAAATTCCTATTTAGGGTGTTGATTGTCCTTTCTTACAATATGAAAATAATTGAATTCTATGCAATGGATAGAAGGATATTTGTCTAAACACTCTACTTTTAAGTTCTATTGCAATCTGGTTGTATTGTGCATTTGATGAAAGAGTAAATTGTGCGTGATTTGAGTGGTAGTTTTCCATTTTATGAAGGTGTAAGCTTGATTTTTGGATGATAAATTATTTTACGGTTTTCATCACATTTCTTATTGTACTGATAGGAGTGAGTTGCATCTACATCCTAGTATGATAAAGATGTTGTCATGTGGATAGCACTTACACCATCATATGGCGACTTAAGAAATTTAATACTTATAACAAATAATAACAAAAATGCTGTCCACAGGGGTTAGAGAAATTGGTAATGAGTAATTGAGATGAGAAATCGTAAATGGAAGGTCACAACTTCAAATTCCCCATGTGTACTTACTTAAAAAAAAAATAATGCTATATGTTGTACGTTGTGGCCATAGATATGATATCTATATAAAAATATTGTTACAATATAAATATGTCAACAATATCAAAATTGTATTTTTACACATCCATATCTCGATGATTCATGCATCCCTAAAGTTGTTTTGCTTAGCTAAGAGATCATTTGACAATTGAGTTTGATAGTTTTTTCCATTTTCATGAAAAAAATCTAGATAAGTTGTGAGTTATGAGTTCTACAAAATTGAGTAAAATTACAATCAGCCTACATCCATTTTAAATGATGAAAAAATCACATAGCTTTTTAATAGTCTTCTTCCCAACTATATAGGGGATCATGTGATCCTTCACCAAATCCAATTAAATTCACTTCACGCCACCTTCTTATCGTGTTCTTATATATATTTGGAATTGTAGATAATGCAACCACCTTATCCACAAGATATCGTAAGTCTTTTATTTCCAAGAGGTTTTGTATTCTCAACTTCCATGGTACAAAGTTGGAGGCTTCCTCTAATAAGTAACTCTCTTTTATACTAGGAATCATCATTATTACAACTCCACTAAACAAGCTCAATCTCCATTCAATGAATCAACTAGGGTATTACACCCTACAACCTTTCTTAGGTCCACATGTTAATGATTAACATAGATCTACATCAATCATTAAAGCTTAGAAACCATGCCCACTTAAACCCTCTGATAGCTCTCTACTTTAGATAACTTGCCTCTCCATATACAAAATCTATAAGATCTCAAAATCTAGGCCCTAATATTATGTTAGAATTTCTCAAATGATCGTAAACAAATTTTGCAGTCTAAAAGAATTCCTATAGGAAACTAAAAAATAGAAAACTTAAGGATAATTAAAATTGCAAGTTTGTAACAATCATAAAATGCATAGACAATCTAGCGCGACCAGTCTCTCTTCATGCTCCGAAAACCCTAGCTTCTAATCGCCGTCTTCAGCTCAGGGGCCTCTGCCCTAACGGCGGCCTGAATGGATCCGCCAGACCCAGAGTCTTTTGATGAGCGCTTTCAGCATATCGTGGCCTCTTAGCCCTCTATTCAGGCAGTTGCGGCTCCCTACTCACGTTTTGTAAAGCGAGCAGATGTGCCGGAAGTAAAGCTCAGCTCCGTTGCCTCAAAGAGGAAAGCAGTTACACTCTCAGAGAAAGGGCTCATTGGACTGTTCACTAGCCTGTGGCCATCCCCACGCTCGGTGGAGGTATGGCTGAACAAAAAATGGAGAACCCTAATCCAGGGGGAAGTTCAACAAATTTTATGTGGAAAAGGATATTTCACCTTCATTTTTGAAAAGAAGGAGGATCGAGACCTGATCTTCAGGAATGGGCCTTATTTTATGGGCCCAAGAGGTATGTACTTGAACAAATGGGATTTGTCATTTAACCCAGAAAAAGATATTCCAAAAGCAGTTCCAGTATGGGTCAAACTCCCCCCTCTTCCTCTTCACTGCTAGAATGATGAGGACTTTCGAGCAATAGGGAACACTCTTGGGAAGTATGTTGACAAATCTGAGCCAAAATCCCCAATGTTTTCTTATGCTCGTATCTGCGTTGAAGTTGATCTAAAAAAAGGATTGCCGAAGTCCATTAACCTCTCCATTGACGGCTGGAGCCACCTGCAGACAGTTGACTACGAGCAAATCCCCTTTAAGTGCAAGTATTGCCATGAATACGGTCATTTTTCCAAATCATGCCCGAAGAAACCTGAAAAAACCCTCTCATACAATGTGGCAAACGAGGGTTGGAACATTGCAAACAGGAAGAAGACCGCCAAGCCTCAAAAGCAGCAGAATGACACGGCAAAGAGCACTTCCGGAAATAGATTTGAAGCTTTGGAGGAGGAATCTCCAGAGGAAGAAACTCCTGAAGCTATCCCTGACACAACCCAACAGAAGGATAAAGAACCCTTGGTCCCCGTACCGCAGCATCAGGAAAAAGAAGTTATGGACGAGGGCACTGGGTGTCCGACGGAGAGAAAAGATCCAGCCCAAATATCTGAAGGGTTAGTTGAAGGCTCAGTGACAAGATCAAGGGCCAAAGCAAGTTCAGAAGATATAACAGAGACCTCGGTAGAAGAACAGGAACCGTCATCTCGGAAGGGGAGGAAATCAAACAAAGTCATAAGAGAGCAGGAGGCAACCAGGGAAAAGGTGGCAGGGAAGCAGACCAATCTAGACTTTCTAGTCAAGCCCTCGCAAGCAAGCAAATACCTTCTAAGCCAAGAGGAGGAGAAAAAGGAGAAAGAAAAGGCCCTTAAACAACTCAGGAAATAATGAAAGTGGTCTCCTGGAATTGTAGAGGCTTGGGAGGTTCTCAGAAGTTAGAAGTAATCAAGAGAATACAATCAATGGAATCTGCCTCCATCCTTCTTATCCAGGAGACAAAAAAATCAGCTGTAGATAGTATGGAAACAATCAAAAGCGTGTGGCCAAAAGGAACGGGCCTTGCCATCGATGCAAATGGCGCTTCTGGAGGGCTCCTTTGCTGGTGGAACAAGGATCAGTACAAAATGATCTCTGCCATAGAAAATAGAAATTGGATTCTCATAAAGCTTGAGAATGAGGAAAGCCAAGAAATTTTTTGGATCGGGAACGTGTATGGTCCAACGCTGAATGCGCAGAAGGACAGATTTTGGGACTCGTTAGAGGATCAATGTGAAGATAAAAGGATTCTCCCTTGTTATATTGCAGGGGATTTTAATGTCAAAACTTCCCCAGAGGAGCGCAGAGGAGGAATGAAGGTAAGAGACCCATTTGGGGAAAGGCTAGAGGACCTCATATCCCATTGGAGCCTCACCGACATCAAACCCAAAAATGGTATCTTTACTTGGCGTAATAAGCGAATAGGACCTGGACATATTGCTGCAAGATTGGACCGTTTCTTGGTAAGCACTCATCTCATCAATTCTTATCCGGAAACAAAAATATTGTGCTCCTCTGTTTCTGATCATAAGCCAATAAGCCTCTTCTTTCCTCCGGTTGAAAATCTGGGACCGCTTCCCTTCAAGTTCAATCGGATCTGGCTGGAGTCTGAAGGTGTTAAAGATATCATCATCTAGGCCTGGCGATGCTTTATCTCAGGCTCCCCAGCGTTTTCATGGGAGCAAAAGTTGAAGAGGGTCAAGGCGGCTCTAAAACTGTGGGTCAAGAACCATTTCCAAGAACCAGCTCAGCAAAAGGAGCAAATTATTAAGGACATGGAAACCCTCCAAGTAGAAATGGAAGCATGTGAAATTACCAAGGAGCATCTCATCAAGGAGATAGAGCTGGAATCATCCCTGCAGAAAATCTTAAGGCAGGAGGAGGAAGGGTGGAGGCTACGATCCCGACTTCTATGGCTCAAAGGGGGAGATCAAAACATTAAATATTTTCAAAATCAATGCAGAGATAGGCAGCGTTGGAACACCATGAGAGAACTCAAGGCTAAGGATGGCTCTCTCGTTCAAGGACAAGCGGCCATCAGCGCTGAGGTAAGAACTTTCTTTGAGCATCTATATAACAATGAGGAGCAAGTCCCCCATCACCTCATGGAGGAAATGGTCTCTGATATTCCTTCCCTAGTCAGTCATGAGGACAGGCTTAGGCTTGAATCCCCCATATCGGAAGATGAAGTCAAGAAAGCTATATGGAGCCTTCACCCGGACAAGGCCCCAGGCCCAGATGGATTTCCTATTTGATTTTATAGAATCTTCTGGTCCCTGGTCAAGAAAGACTTGATGCGCCTCATATCTTGGATGGCAAAAGGAAATATGGGAGGGGCTACCAATTCCACCTTCCTGGCCTTGATCCCAAAAGAACATAACCCCACTTCTATCAAAAAAATTCGGCCAATTTATCTGTGCAATGCTTCGTACAAAATATTTTCTAAAGTGCTGTCATTGAGACTTAAGAAAATCATCCCATCTCTAATCTCCCCAAATCAGGGTGGCTTTATTTCAGGCAGGCAAATAAGCGATAATATTCTCCTGGTTCAGGAAGCCATCCACTCCAGTAACAAGAGGGGTGGACCTGGAATGGCCGTTAAATTGGACTTGGCCAATGCGTTTGATAGATTAAGACATGCCTTCATTCTCCTGGTCCTCCAAAAGTTTGGGTTCCCCGAGGCTTTCATCAAGCAAGTCCAAGCCTGCATAACCTCCCCATGGATAGCCCCTCTTATAAATGGAAGGCCTTCAGAATTCTTTAAAGCTGCTCGTGGGGTAAGGCAAGGATGCTCGCTCTCCCCATTCATTTACATTCTGGTAGCCGAGCCTTTTATTAGAAAATTGAACAGACTTCAATGTGAAGGATCTCTCCCTGGTCTCTCCTTTAGAAATGGAGTTCCTCCTATCAACCATGCCCTTTTTACTGATGACACCATCCTTCTAGGCATAGCATCCACCCAAATAGCCAGGAACATTCTCACCCCTCTGGAACTCTTCCTCCAATCTTCTGGTAGCTCAATCAACTTGAACAAATGCCAAATCTATGGATGGAACAGCCCAGCAGCAACTCTCTGTCGTATCTCCCAGATTATGTAAATCAAAGCCAATCCCTCGTGGACCCATTTCACCTATTTAGGCATCCCTATCGTCAAAAAACTCTTGACCTCCTCAATGTGGACTCCAGTCATTCAAAAAATCAAAGCCAAAACTCAGGCCCTAGGATCGAAATGGTTAAATCTAGCAGGGAAGACGATTTTAATTCGATCTATCTTATCCTCATATCCCATCTATACCAGTTCCATGGTTCTTGCTCCCAAAAACATCATGAATAGCATCTGCAAAGAAATCAGGAAATTCTTATGGCAGGGAGGCAAAGTCCAGACTAAAAAATTCCATCTTGTAAAATGGGACACGGTCAAACAAGGCAAAAGCTAGGGTGGTCTAGGCATCAGAGATCCAGACCAGATGAGCAGAGCTATGGGAGCTAAACTGGTTTGGATACTGGTCATAGGGAAAAAAGAATGGTGGAAGGAAGTTATCAGGAAAAAATACATTAGGAGGCCCAGGTCAAAAATGCTGGAGAGTGCTTAGGTTGGCAAAGGAACCACCCTATGGAAACTATGCAAATCCTCCCTCAGCACAATCAGAGAAAACTGCTACTGGATCCCTGGGAACGGGAAAAGGATCAATATTTGGAAGAGCAAAATTCTGGGACATCCCCCTCGATCCCTTCTACCTGGACAAACGCCTCTAGCTGAATGGGTGAACGATCAGGAAATCTTCACCCTCTTTGATCTCTCTCTTTGGGATGAGAAAGGGCATTGGGCAGGATGGAAGGAGCTATCTCCTCCAGCTCCGTTGGTAATCGCAACAGACTCTCTTCTATCCTCCCTCCATGGCTTGTCCCCTTCGAGACTCACAGCGAAGGATCGTATTGGTTGGGGGGATACGGGGAAGTATAATGTTAGAGAAGGCTACAAGAAAATTGCCAGGGAAATGAATGGAACAGATCGAATATGGACGAAGGTGTGGAGCGCAGACTGTATTCCCAAAGTCAACAGCTTTATTTGGCTTCTCTTGCACAATAAGCTCCTCACAGCAGAAAATTTAACGAAAAGAGGCATAAACGGACCCTCTCGGTGCCCTTTGTGCAACTCAGAAGAAGAGACCACCAGTCATATCTTCTTCCAATGTAAAATCGCTCTCCTAGTTTGGCGATCTGTCCTCCCTCCAGGTATGGATTTGCATTTCCCAGGCATGGTAGCCCATTTTTTCAAAGACTGGCACAACCATTATCCTGGCTCCCTAAGCAAAAAACCTATACTGTGTCGTCTTTGGGCCTCCATCCCAAAGAATCTATGTTGGCAGCTCTGTCTTGCAAGGAACAGGGCCATCTTCAAAGAGCAAAAATCTATCCCTGCTCGTATAGCAGCTAAAACCATAGGGATGACAGTTGAAAATTTTTCTTCCAACAACATCAGCTTCCCCGTCCAAGAATTCATTCCTGAACCTTTCTTCTCTTGGTGCAAAATCTTCTTCAAAGAAAGGAGCTTCCTTCAGTCCAAAATCACCATTAGCAGTTCTGCCACAGCTTTCAGAAGCTTCCCATGGGAGATACGCATAGCCAGCAAAGACTTCCAAAGTTGGCTTAGGGAGAAGAACTCCTTTGCCCTCTTTTTTGATGGCGCCTCGAAAGGCAATCCAGGGGTGGCAGGAGCGGGGGGGATCCTTCTGGATCCCGGTGGAAACATAGAACAATCCTTTGCCTAGGGATTAGGGAACAGAACTAATAATGAAGCAGAGTGGCTGGCTCTTCTCCAAGGCCTTCAAATTTTACAGGCCAAAAATTATCGAAAGGTCTTAATATTTGGAGACTCAAACTATGTCATCTCCAAATTAATCAATGGATACCCCTCGGGAGAAATCAATTGCCGTCGCCTGTACTACAAAGTAAAGCCTCTTATGCTCCATTCCTACTATGAGCCTTTGCATATTCTCCGGACTAATAACACTGCAGCAGACATGATGGAAAACATTGGGGCTTCTCTTCCGCAAGGTGTCTATAAGCAAGATGGGAACCCTCCCTTTCTTAAACATATCCCGTAATGATGAAGATGGTCTCTCTATGGCATAATCATTCTCAAATGTTTTGGAACTTTCTCATGTTTGGGCAATACTGTAGGCTTAGTCTTAAGGTTTTACTCCTTATCCTAAGTTTTCTTTGTTCCCCTCCTATCCCTTTGCCCCTCTCCATTTTCCCCTTTCTCCTCCCGCTCCTAGCCCTCCAACGTCACTCCGATCTCCCTCCCTCCTTGTCCTTTGCCGCCCCCCTTCATTTATCTTCCAGCCCTCTCCTCCTCGCCGCGTGGCCATCTCCTCAGTCCCTCCACCATTCGGACGTCGTTGTTTTAATGGCCTTAAGGCCCCGGGTTAATGGCATTTATCCCTCGCACGCCTATCGTCCCCTCCTTCTTTATCCCCTTTCTTCTCCCGGAAGCAGTATGTCTCTTCATACCTTTCCTTTGGTGAGCCATGGTCTCCATGAAGCTCTGCGTTTTTTGTTACAGGTAGTTACACGTATCAGTGAAGGGTGGCTGCAAGGCCTCCCGTGGCAGGTCCTCCCCTTCACGCGCTCGGTGGTGAAGGAACAGCTCACATCTGCAACCTTCTCCTCCTGTTTGGGCTTATCCTTCTCAGTGTCTCGAGCTGCAGCTCTCAGCACAGTCTTAGCGTCTGGTAATTGGGGGCGAAGCTTGGTTCTTGGCCGCCACTGTTCGGGCTGGCAGGAAGGTGCCGTGGGCACGTTGGTCTGGCAAAAGCAAGGTGAAGTTTCTCTGTTTCAAGAACTTGTTGTGCTTAGTTCGTGTTTAAACCAATTCTCGGTCGTGCAACAAGACAACATTCCTGTCAATCCAGTTTGTGGCATACACAATCACTTCGCTCGGTTAAGCATCTCGGCTGAAGCATCCAGAATGGCGCAGGGTGGAGAATGGGTAGGCCTGATGGACATAAAAAAGAACCTAAGAATATTATACCAACTGCTAGCAATCAATGTTGTGGACACTAAAGAAATGGCCGCTGAGGTGAAGAAAATGGGAGACACAGTAAGTTATACTTCCCTACAGATAAGTAATCATGATGCTCGCATAGATGACAATGAGAGCAATCTCCAGGAAATCATGGGGAAAGTGGACAGGATCCAGGAGGATCTCCAGCTGTTCATAGCGATGAACCAGAACAACAGAGTCGATGGTGAAGCCGCAGAAGTTGTGCTCCCTATGGAGGAGGAATCCGTCGTCCAACCTAGAAACAATAGAGGCAATCCGTAATCTGCACCCGTTTAGTTATGTCAGAATGTTTTTTTGTCTACTTTTATGCAAACAGTTTGTAAGGGTATACCCCTCCTGTAGTTTCAGATGTTTTGAGCGAACTATATGTAAGGTTTTTTGGACAGCACCATGGATAGGCATTCTGTGCAGCAGTTTTGTTGTACATAAACCCTTGATATTGTCTTTTTTGTAATGAATGGCTGTGCACAGCCTGTTTAATATAATCCCCCTTTTTAGTTTCTGTTAAAAAAAAAATTTGCAAGTTTGTAATTATTGCTAGAATCTCTAAACAAATATTGTAGAAAATGTATAATCGAAACACAATAAATTGTTTGTCAAAACCTATTATTTATTTTCATTACTTCTAAAATTGAAAATCAACTTCTCTTGTATATATTGAGAAGAGGATGAGGTGTAATCAATTGGGACACATGCACACCAATTTATCAACTGGAGGCATGCAACCATCCTCCTCTTGAGATATGTGCCTTAACTACTAGGTTGCACACACTTCAATAAATTGAACTAATTGCATGTGCCTTACCTAACTAATGCATGAAAACTTAAATTAGAAACTTAATGCATGCAAATTATGACTAAAGCAAAACCATAAATATAACTAAACTGCTAAATATAAAAGACATCTAAAGTGGAACTAAATTGAGGATGGTGCATGCATGTAACTGCAAAAACATGCATGCACAATACCCAATTTAATTCCACTTTAGATTCCTTTTATATTTTGCAGTTATGGCATGCATGCACCTTCTATCTCTAAATCGTCCATACATGATCTTGTGCCCTCATTATTGTTGCATGTAATGGTTTGAATTAGTTTCCTTTGTTGTTGTATGAACCTGCACACTTTCCACACATCCCTTTTTTATGTGCTCTCGGGTCTTCCCTACTCATTGCTGATATTAATAGCACTCTGCGATACACTTTTTGAGATACTAAAATATAAAAGAATATTTTAGATGGAGATGCTTGTCTTTGTTGCATCATTTTTTGTCACAATTTTGTTCTCCTTATGAATACATGTTAAATACTTCTAATTCTTGTTCTTTGAAGTAACAAATAACCAACATCTAAGCCATGCAAATCTAACATAGTTCAATTAGCTCATTGCAACCAAAACAAAAATATTGTACAAAATCATATTTAAGAAAAAATATTGTACAAATTCCTAGTTAAGATGTTGATCGTCCTTGCTTACAATATGAAAATAATTGAATTCTATGCAATTGATAGAAGGATATTTGTCAAAACACTCTACTTTTAAGTTTTATTGCAATCTGGTTGTATTGTGCATTTGATGAATGAGTAAATTGTGCATGATTTGAGTGGTAGGTTTCCATTTTCTGAAGGTGTAAGCTTGATTTTTGGATGATAAATTATTTTATGGTTTTCATCACATTTCTTATTGTACTGATAGGAGTGAGTTGCATCTACATCCTAGTCTGATAAAGATGTTCTCACGTGGATAACACTGACACCATCATATGGCGACTTAAAAAACATAATACTTATAACAAATAATAACAATAACACTGTCCATGGGGTTACAGAAATTGTTAATGAGTAATTGAGATGAGAAATTGTAAATCGAAGGTCACTCGTTCAAATTCCCCGTGGTTACTTACTTTAAAACAATAATGCTATATGTTGTAAGTTGTGGCCATAGATATGATATATATATAAAAATATTGTTATAATATAAATATGTCAACAATAACAAAATTGTAATTTTACACATCCATATCTCCATAAGTTATGCATCCCTAAAGATTTTTGATTGGCTAAGAGCTCATTTGACAATTGAGTTTGATAGGTTTTTCTATTTTCATGAAAAAAATCTAAATAAGTTGTGAGTTATGAGTTCTACAAAATTGAGTAAAATTACTATCAACCTACATCCATTTTAAATGATAAAAAAATCACATAACTAACATAGCTACAACTATAGGTCACATAACTAGCATAGCCACAATAATAGGTCACAAGTTCACCCATTATGTGCCACCAACTCCCAGCCATTTTTTGTATTCTTACCACTCCCATAAAATTAATTTGGACATACACTTTTCTCATCTTTGTGTAATCTAGGAAATACAGAGACCCTAACCCACCCCAAATTCTAAGATATAAACACCTTTTAGTATAATTAAGATGAATTTACATTAGTTTTTAAAATTTTGAATTTTATTTAAGACCTCTACTTTCTTAGTGAATAAACCATAACCATGGCTAAATGTTTTGGATATTACCTACCTCCTTTATCGAGGATTTTGTAAACCATAAGCATGGCCCACTTTTAGGTGTCAGCCTCTGTTGGTGGTATTTGAAATGAAGCATCTCTTTGTTACCTTATTATTTTGTAACCATTTATTTATTTTTAGCCCGGATAGATACATGTTAAATTCTTCTGAATCATCTCATGTGAAGCAACAATTCATGTTATGTGAAGCAACAAGTGAAAAACATCTCAAACACCCAATTATTAACAGAATTAACTTGCAACCAAAACAAAATTACTGCACAGATGCCTATCCCTATTTAAGCTGCTGATGGCCCCTTGCTTACAATATGAAAGTCGTTCAATACTATTCAATTGATAGAAGGATATTTGGTTTGAGCAACCTACTTTGAAGTTCTACTAGTCTTGTTGAATACTGTGCGATAAGTTCTACGAGTCTTGTTGAATGCTGTGCGATTGATAGAAAGGTATTGGGGTGCTTAAATAGTGTATGTACAGACTCAAAATTCTCAAGAACTATGGCAACAACCAATTCTAACATGCCAACGTATCCACCATTTCCTGTAAATTCAGCCCAGATGCCAATATAACTATGCCAATTTCCACAGGTCTCGTTCATCTTAACCAGAGGAAAGCTTTGGGCAATGCCACGTTGAGAGGCCGTTTTAATGAGAAATGTGAAGCCTTGCCCATTACCCTCTCATAGTAGGCTTCTGCAAAATCTTTCAATATTTGAAGTTCTGGCAGCACAACTGTTGCCAGATCTGGCCTGTCCTTGCGCCGCAACTCAGAACATTTTAATGCAAGTTTCGCTAGCTTCAGGGCTTCCTCGACAGGCCAATCTTTAACAGTTCGATCGAGAATATCACGGATATTGCCCTTCTCAACAGCTCTTTCAACAGTATATGAAAGCCCCTCTGGTGACTTGGCAGTCAACAATTGCAGAAGCATAATTCCAAAAGCATAAAGATCGGATTTTGTTCCAAGTGTCCCAGTCCTTTGATATTCTGGATCAATGTAATAGAATGTACCTGCAATTGATGTTTTTCTGTACTGCGAAATGCTGCATGACACAGCTGCGGGAACAAGTCTGGCAAAACCCACATCGCCAATTTTGCTTACAAAGTTTTGATCCAGCAAGACATTGGCAGGCTTCAGGTCTCGGTGAACTAACGGCTCGGGCTTGGAAGAGTGTAAGAAGAACAATCCAGAGGCCACTTCCCAAGCAATTTTAAAGCGCAGAAACCATGGAAGAGGTGGTGTTGCTCCCTTTCGAAATAAACGATCCTCTAGACTGCCATTTGCCATGTATTCATACACTAAACATCCTGATTCTGGACAAGCTCCAAGCAGCAAAACGACGTGGGGATGACGTATGCGGCATAGGACTTCAACCTGAGATAGAGATCTTCACACAAAATGAGTCCATTTAATCATTTTTAGGTCAAGTTTGCTTTCATATATAAATTTCTCTTTGAAAATTGCTTAAAATAGTTTATGGGAGAGTTTTAGCGAGTTAGCTAAAATGACCATGTGAACCATTTTTGTGGTGAAAATTGATCAAAAGTGGCTAAGAATTGTTGAAATTGTAGTTTTAGTGTATTGAAATTGTATAATTAAATTTATTTTTCCAACTAAAATTTTAATTTCAACAATCAAAATCGCAATTTCAACACAAAATTCCCTCCCTAGATTGCAAAGCAATTTCAACACTAAATTCCCTCCCTAACCCTAAATTGCGAAAAATTTCGCGTGTAGAGTCTATTTAGCTCACTCTAAGTTTTATAGTGGCTAGCTTTTTCCCAAACCAATTCACCTCGCTATCTTTGCCTGTAATTTGTAAAATTTCCAATAATACAAACACACCAAAATCTCTTGGCCTAGAAAACACATCAGATTTTGTAAAGTGCAAAGTTACAAAATCTGGAAGGAGTGTTAATGTCATAGAGTATCAGTAATTACTAAAATATTTTAATTCCCTAATGCTATCCGTGATTTTCATACCTCCTGTTGGAACTGGATCCACCCCTGAGATGCATCAGGGCTAAGAACCTTGATGGCCACGGTGGTATGGTCCAATACACATTTGTATACAGACCCATATGCTCCTTCCCCTATCTTGATTGATTCTGACGAGAAATCGGTAGCTTTATCAATTTCTTCTACTGTATATTTTCTGTATCTTTGGTCATTTGATACTAGAACTTTCTTTGCCTTCTTCATGTCCTGAGATTTTTTCCTGGCTATTAATTCTGCATTTTTCCTCAGTTTTGCCTCAATTTCTAATATTTGTTTCGCTGCTTCTGCCTCCCGCACAGCTGCCTCACGCCTTGCCATCTCTTCTGCAGCTATTGCGATAGCAAGTTCTACCCTTGCTTTCGCCGTCTCGAGTTTCTTTGAGTCCTCAGCTCTCTGAAGATCGAGTTCTTGAACCTTTCATCAAAACATAGGCTTTTTAGAATCATCCAACCAGAAACTCAAGTCCAATAATGGAGGAGCTAGATAATCATAAAATCCATACGTTTATTAGAATCATCCAACCAGATACTCAAGTTTAATAATGGAGGAGCTAGATAATCATAAAATCCATTACCTTTTTTTTGGCAGCGACCGCCTCTTTAAATGCTCCACCATAATGGTTACGAATACGGGAGAGTTCAAGCTTCAACTTTTCTAGTTCAGTCGCTATGTCCTGTACAGATTGCAAAGTGTATAGTCAGTTCATTGTAAGGAAAGGCCAAGCAATATCTTGTGTTCAAGTCACCCCAAAACAACTCACAGTTAAACAGAACAGAGTTGAAAAAAATGATGGTTAAATTGTGTAAACATTAACGTGGATTCATTTTAACTGCTTATTGAGAGCAGGGTTGAAAAAATATAATGGTATAATTGTGAAAATATTAGGGTAGATTCGTTTTAAATCCAGAAGTTATTAAATATTGAGAACGATCACAAAGAAATTGAAATGCAATTTCTTGGTGCTTAAAAGATATTAAAATGCAATTTCTCGGTGCTTAAAACATATTAAAGAACATATTTGAGCCCGAAACAGGTATAATATTGGGCAGGAGTGAAGGTAGACACAGTGGAAAGAAACTGAAATGCAATTTCTTGGTGCTTAAAAGATATAAAGAACATATTTGAGCCCGAAACAGGTATAATATTGGGCAGGAGTGAAGGTAGACACAGTGGATTATGTGTGAATGTGTTATTTTTTGCCAGAGGCCTTTCTACCAGCCAGTAGACTCTGGTGTTGTGGAAACTGTTTGGGAAAAAAAAGAAATTAAGATGCAAATTTTTGGTGCTTAAAAGAGATCAAAGGACATACTTGAGCTGGGAATAGGCATAATATTGGCCAGGAGTGAAGGTGGACACAGTGGATTATGTGCCAATGCGTTATTTTGTGCCAGAGGCCTCTCCCCCAGCCAATAGACTCTGGTCAACTGTATGGGCTGTGATACTTGTGGTTCTGAGTTGGTAGTGAACATTTATCTTCCTGTTTGAGTTTCGGTGGAGAGTATNTCCACCAGCCAATAGACTCTGGTCAACTGTATGGGCTGTGATACTTGTGGTTCTGAGTTGGTAGTGAACATTTATCTTCCTGTTTGAGTTTCGGTGGAGAGTATCTAGTCAGTCCCCTTCCTGAGCTGAGGTCCTGCACGGGGGCACTACCAGCACACCTGGTTTTCTGTTGGTTGGGAGGAAAAGCACCCACAGTTGGCAGCTTGAAGCTGAAGTCTGGTTTGCACCAGTGACCAGATGCTGGTTTTCATCAAGGAGTTTGGAAAATATAAGTTAAGCATTTACCATCTTTTTCCCCTGCTAGTTAGTTGTTACATTTATCTGCTTATTTGTTTCGAAATAGAATGAAAAAATGTTCATTACTCTTTTCGAAAGAATATTCATTACTCTTTTCGGGTGCTAAAAGTAAAAATAATGAGTTTTAAAACGCTAGCTATAGTTGCCTAGATACTTGAGTTGAATTTAAATGACATCCTCCAGCATGAACAAGAACTCTACCCACTCTGGCAACAGTGATGCTACACCACCAGAAATGGAGCCTCTCACTGCACAGTGTACCTCTCGAAGTCTCCAGAATTCCCAACCTCGTCTACCCACCTAGACAGCACTGGTAGATAGTGCCACTTCCCATTTAGACTCTCTCAACGTGGCATTAGCCAAAGCTTTCCTTTTAGTTTATGATGTGAGGTTTTGTTCAGATAAACGAGACCTGTGGAAATTGGCATAGTGAAAGGCTTTTGATTCCTGCTAAGAGAGTCTGTTGGCATCTGGGATGAATGATAACCTCATGTAACAGTTGATGAATTCATCTATGAGCGCACCTACATCAACATTACTCATCTTCCATGACAAATATGAGGCTCATTCATATATAGAGACTCTGCTAGAACTTAGAAGTAGAGTATTTAAGCAAATATCCTTCTATCAATTGCACTGTATTCAACGAGACTGATAGAACTTCGAAGTAGTGTGTTGAAGAAAATATATTTCTATCAATTGCACAGTATGCAACGACTTCCATATCTTTAAGCAAGGACCATCAACAACTTAAATAAGGATTTGTAAAGCATTTTTGTTTTGGTTACAATGACTTTGTTAAATTCTGTTAATTATACAGTGTTACATTTGACCGAGATGTTACACAGTGTTACATTTGCCTGAGATGTTATCTACTTATTGCTTCAAAGGAGAATTAGAAGAATTTAACATGTATCCATCAAGGACAACAAAATTGTGACAAAAAAGTTGATGCAACAAAGACAAGCAGCTTCATCTAAAATACCTCCAACTGATCACAACAAGATGCTGACACTCAAAAGTGGGCCATGCTTAGGGTTCACAAAATACTCAATACATGCGGCTGTGGCCATGGTTATAGTTCACCAATTCCTCAATAAAAGGAACGAAAATTAGCAAGAAAGTAGAAGACTTCAAAAATTTTAAGACCCTAGATACTTGGAGTTGAATTTCTAAGTGGAAGCCATCTCAACATTTCCATTGCAGCGCTCCAGTGTGACTAAGAACTTTATCGACTCTGGTCACAGCGACGTTGCACCACCAGAAATGGAGCCTCTCAAACAAACCAGGAACTGGGTAGTGTACCTTTCGAAGGCTCCGGAACTCCCAACCTCATCACTCATTTATACAAAGCTGATGGACAGTGCACAAATTGCCGCAAACTGCCAATAACAACAGCAATCCAAGCCCACACTTTCCCCAAAACTCACAACGTCTGAACTAACACAGTAAAGTAGGCTTTTAATTTCCCCAACTGCAGTTCCAGCTTTTTTCACACAGTTTATCTATCCTGAGGCAATACTTTTTAGCTTAAAATAAGCATGTCAGGAGGCAATACTTTTTAGTTTAAAATAAGCATGTCAGGCAACATGTTGTACATTTCTCTCATGCTAAGTTGTATAATGTGTTGGAAATATGAATTAATGGTAGATCCTGTATTTGATCTTAGCAGATTTTGTGGGAGTCTATGTCTCAGTTCAGTTTCTGTCTGACAGTCTGATAAGATATGAAGAGTTCAAGTCTCTCATATATATAAACTAGTCCAATCAAATTTCTGAAGCTAAGTTTTTAGGTAAAGAGTTAATACATCTTTAATGTTAAGTCACTAGATTTAGGGAGAAGCAATTTTAGTTTTTCTATATATAGAAGAAGCTTATAAATCAGTAGGAAGAATTTTTTTTGAAAGAATAGTGTAGAAGCTCAAGCTTCTGTGTGTTTGAAAATGTTGAGAGCCGAAGCTATGTAAAAGGTGAAAAATCCTTGTAAATTTCCAAGTTTGTATTTACGGCATTAAGGCTTCTGTTATGTCTTGACAAGTTTTATAAATCAATTGTTATGGTTAAATGCATGTCTTATTTAGCTGCGTATTCTTTCCAGAATTAATTCAGTAAATGTTGTTTACATTTACAAGTTAAATGAAAGACAAAGAAACCTGTCGAAGTCTAGTAAATGAGAACTTGTCGAGTCTAAAAGTCCAGCCATATTTAGTCTTTAAAAAAAACTTGTCAAAATATTTTGGTAAACTTGTCTAAGTTAGACAAGGTTTACTCTTTGACAAAAAAAACAGGTTTTCCTCGACCAGAAAAAGAGGTCAAAGTCCTGAGGTGAAAATTGTATGACAAAGTTTAGCCCACTCAGACTTAATGAACGTGGCTTCTCTCAATTTGCATGATTTCCCCGCTCAATGGATTGATGACCATTCGCTACCAATGAGGAATTGCTTGCCTAAAAGAATATCTATTTGGAGAGTTAGAGTTGGATATGAGTGAAGTTGGATAGTAATACTAAGACAGTAAAATAAGTACTACTAGTAACCGAGTCTCACTATGCTAGCAGCCGAGTCTATTAGACAGCACCAATTGAAAAATGAATAAAAGGGTGAGCAATAATGCTCGCCTAAGCTGGGCTTCTTTACTCATCCCTGTTGGAACTAGATATGTTAGAAGGAGCAAATACGGTTCTGTGCTTTTAACCCGACTCAAGCTGAAGAGACTTATTCCATGGTCACTGTTAACTGCTTCTGGTCCCAGATTTTCGGGGTTGCTTTTTTCAATAAACGTTGGTTACATTTATTCATGTTATTTATTTATGCCAGTGACCGGATACAGACAAACGGAATGAACAAACATCTCAGGGATAAGCATACAGAAACAGACACACAGAATGAACAAACATTTTGATAGCAAAAGATCTTTGAATTAGTATATTTCATTGCTAAGGTGAAATTTAAAGATCAATAGATTGAAAAAACATGAACTTGGTTTGAAAAGCCGCTCACCCCTGATGAAGACGAAGACGAACTAGTCTTCCCTGAAGCAGATCGGTCATCCAAGTCCTGGCTGAATTTGAATGCATTCTCCTCGATGTCGAGAATGGCATGATCAAGACTTTTAGAAACAATGTTGATCTGATCATGAGCTTCAAAATCTGAAAGGGAGATCTCGAAAAGTGATTCACACGAATGTGAACTTTCTATGGATGGCAACCGACAATGCCTTGTAGGACAAGTCTGCAATTCCACATTTTCTTCGGAGTATCCTCTTCCTTCTGAATTGGGTATAACAAGAGAATGGTCTCCCTCGCCCTCAGAAGCTTTTGGCGCTGAACTGATTTCCGTATATTCAGTTCCACTGGGATCTCCTATGCTTTTGGTTTCCATGGAAATTGTTTTCTCTTCCATCTTTCTGCCAAAATAATTCTGTTTATCATGTTGGAAATCTTTCTTTGATTGATCCTCGTACATAATTTCATTCTTATTAGAAAGAACATCATGTCTTTGGAGAACACTCTCGTTATCAGTAATTGTCACATTTGTAATTGATGGAAGCTCTAAAGTCTCTTCAGAAGCCTGTGATTTTGCCATGTGATCAGAATAGACTGTTGCCTCTACATCCAGCATGCTGACAGACTGAGATTCCTCATTCATAGTAATTAAGTTTCTTCTGACTTCAGATATACTTTTGAATTGAGTTCCAGTGGGCGCAGTTGGTGAGTGCCTTTTCTCAAATAAGGGTGCATTTTCTGGATCCAAAATATTCTGACCTACAACTGGGTTCCCAAATGATACCTCTTGATATTTAGACTTAAGTTTCATAGGAGACTCGCTATTATCTGCATCTGCGTCTCCATTATTTAAGAAAAGAGGTGAACGTTAGCTTATAGTACTGATAACAAGATCCAATCGTAGGACTATTGAATTATAAAACCAAAAGCCGTGGTTGACACTGCAGCAGCTTACCATCTCATAAGTTCAGATAAAGCTTGAATTTCAAACATTTCAAAAGACACAACCAACCAAAGGCATAAAGTTCAAAGAAATCATCTGAAAACTAATACCTCTTTGTTGGCTTTTGTTTGATGCTGAGATGTAGTCGCTATCAAAGTCAAAACTGGAGATTTTACGGACATCCACGTGGAAACTTCTAGTTGAATGTGAAGAAACAGCCGGTGTCATGGACAACAGTTTTGCCTTCAATATAACATACAAGATACAATTCTTTGGAGCATTCTTTGCAACAGTTGCCGGTACATCTGGCGATTTGATCCTCCTAGTAAGCAATAGCTTTCAGATGTTATGAAATTATATGTTCGTCCCATTGCAAAAATTATGAACGATAGAGATTACAATTATTATGCTGAAAAATGAATCTTTAAGGTTCCTAGAGAGTAATCACATTTTTCTAAGATATAAATATAAATAGGGTTAGATATAAATTGTCCAAATGAAGAAGGGGATGTTTCTATACAAGTTATGAGTCCAAAACAATTACATTTAATCTTAGGAAGAGTAAATAGTTGAACATATTAACTAGCATAGTGCATAGTTATAAGTAAAATGGTCTCTTTAGTTTAGTGGATATGGCTATAGTTTTTTTAACCAAGCTTAATTAAAGCTTATTCAAATCTTAGTTTTGTGGAGAGAGATCGTTGTTAAACAAATGCTAAACATTAAATTAATTATCAGATCGTTATAGTTATCCATTTATGATCTAACATAAACATTATTTAATACACAAAATAACAAAAACTCATATCTGTTTGAGTGAAGCTTATTTAAATCTTAATAAAGATGCATTTAACCATAACAAGATACAACAACCATGAAATGAATCCAGGTTGTACACTTGTTACACTCTAGTTAATCTTGTTGATCTGCATCTCAAATAATATCTAAACGCCTAATGGCCTAATTAATGGTATATATATAATAAAAGCACTATAAATTGACTATCAAAACTTGTTATTATTTTTCATTACTTTTGAAAATCCAAATTTGCAGTAGGAAAACATGGAGATACTAAATATGATTATGAGGATGTATGCAAGCTCACTCTATTTGAGATATTTGACTTAACTACTAGGTTTCGTGCTTCACTAAGCTTAGCTAAGTTTCATGTGCCTTAGCTCATTGATGCATGTAATCTTAAGCTAGAAACTTCATGCATGCAAATTCTAACTAAAGCAAAACCAAAAGTAGAAGTGAATTGCTAAATATAAAAGGAATCTAACTTGGAACTAAACTAAGGATGGTGTATGTATGCACCCTCTATCTCTCTTTCCTCCATAAATGCTCATAGGCCCTCATTATTGTTATATGGAATTGTCGAAGGGGGAATTGTTGTATTATTGTACGAAACTTTGTTGGAGGATGGCTGCCTTGGTATAGTACAAGCCTGCACACCTATCACACATGTGTTTTCTATGTGCAATTTTGTCTCCGTTGCTCATTACTAACATTAATGGCACTCCAACATGCATTTTTTGAGGTAATAAAGTTTCAACGCTCCCTCTTATGAAGAAATGTGTTCTTTGACAAAGAAAAGATAATCCCTCTCTATATGGAACCTTCCCTATGCTAGGGGCTTAGTCAAACAATTGACTACCAATGATCTTAAAAAATCATGAATCGACATCATTGCTTCCTTTTGTACTATAAATTCTCTTCAAAATATTCAAGGTGAAAAATTTCTATACAAGGAGAACCACATCAATGACCTACCCATATTTTTGTCCTTCATGCCATCTTCACTAGTCAAAGCCTTCTTACACGACATCATGAACTATTACATATTTCTTGCAGTAATGAGCTCATTGCACCGAGAGAAGCGAGGTGCTCGCTTCTCTCGGTGCTCTCTAGCCCAGTATGGGGGAGATCCTTTCACGTTAGTCACGTTATGCTAGCCGGCATAAATAAAAAATATTAAATATTAAAAAAAATGAAAAAAAAAACTAGCATTGATCCATTTTAAACCCAGATCTATCAAGTACCGAGATGGATCTAAATGGCAAAAAAATGTACACCTCAAGAAATTGGATCCCTCTCGGCGCTTGATAGATCCATATTTAAAATGGATCTATGCTAGGATGTATACAAGGCCAAGGTAATTGTATAAATCTACCAAGTAATGAATTGAAATCTACACTAAACTCAGAAAATCCCAACATGAATACAAAATCATTGATAATGAAATCCAAAATTGGTGGTGTATGCATTGAACCCTCTAGGGAAACTCCCTCTTCTTAGTAGAATCCTTCAACAACTAGAGTATGAGTCTCATCAAGGTCAACTACCTCTTGTTGAGATATGGAATTCTATAACAACAACATTGTCCTAGCACTCTTCAATATTCTCATTAGTTGTAATCAAGGAACCAATCACTAATTCCACATTCGGTTCTATACACTTGGGGTTCACTAAGTAGGAAACATTATAGCATGTGAGTTCATATTGCGGGATTTAGTACTCTAAAATATGGAAGTAATATATTGCCTATTATGTCAAGGTCAAAGGGTATTTTTAATATATTAAAAACATGTAGATACCAAGGGGGTTTATAACTATGTATCTAGAGGGTTGAATAAGGTATTGGGGGCTTTGAATAGGGACTCTATGTCTAAGTTTATTTAAGTTTGATCATGTGTGAAGGTGGTATGTATTGTGTTTGGAGTTAGAGTGGTGTATGAATAGGTATGATTTGTGATTGAATGTGATGTGATTTTGATTGGAATGATTGTGAATGAAGTTGAATTGTGTTTAGGGATTTGTTCCCCATCTTGAAATATTTTATCACTAAGATTTCATATTTGACCTTGCAAGGTTTATATTGAATTATAAGAATTGTGTCATGTCACAATGATGAGGGTAAAAATAAAAAGGGGTATTAAAGATGTCATGGAAAAAGTGGATACCTAGGATATATAGTGAAAATAGGGGTTTTTTAAACTGTAAAGGTGTATGGGGAGGGGTTTTCAACAAATTTTTTTTTGGAGAAATTCCTTAATACGTAGTGAAATTAGTGGTATTCTTTAATATCCTATGAACACACACTCTATGCCATATGTTAATAGAGTGAAAACCCTCGAGGTTTTATAGTTGTATGGTCAAATTTGGAAGCACACTCCTCCATCATGGATTCTTTCCATACATGATCTAGATTTGTAAGTAGCCTATATATGCCATCCTTTGGCCATCCTCTGACATTCCTTTGGAAAAAACTTGACCATATCCATGGTTGTTGTATTTAATGTTGAATTGTTGATAATCAAACTTATCTAAACACAATAAATTTTTCATGAAAGAAACTAAAAGAAGACTCTAGTTAACTTCGGAACATGTAAGACAAAATATAGCTCAAAAATATCACTTGAAGGAATTTGGAAAGAGATGGAGCCCAATCTCTTCACAAGATACATGACCCTCATCACCCAACTCTACACAATCCTCCCTCTTGTTCTTGAAACACATTGGAGATCTTTTTGTCATAAATGATATGTCTAAAAGAGCTCCATTGTCCACATATACCATCCAACACCTGAAACTATGTTCGTGGAAGACATGAGACCATGATGAAGGTCTTATTAATCTTGGAATTCAACTCATTATAAAAAACTAAAGCTTATGCACTTTGTAGTGTCCCTTAACCCTTAAACTTGAAACACAAACCATGTATGCATAGATTATAGATTTATAGAACCAATTACAAAAGACAAATAAGATGCAATATGTAAAATATAATGTTGTATTAATGACTAATTAAATTAAAGAAAAAAATATTCACTTGCCTCTTGAGGTGAGGCAACCTTTCACTAATCAAAGTTCCAAATACAACAATTTTGTACAAAATATTCCATAGCCTCCTAGCTTTTTAAATAGATTCTCAGTAGAAAAACCCTAACTTCTTGTAGATCTGTCATTAATGAGTAACAACTAAATAGTGGGCCTTAGTTAATAAAGATGACCCTTTTACATTAAATAATTATCGACTACTATCTAATGGGCCTTATCCAAAGAGGATGGTTGCAGACATTAATTGACTATGTCCTAGGAATCTTGAAGTAGAGGGGTTAGAGTAGGACCCTAGAATGCCGCCCCCCTCCTCAACAGTAACATTGTCCATAAGGATGGAGGTAAGGAAAATGTTGTAGAATCTATGTTGGTTCCCATGTGGTATATTTTGGTTGCATATATTTCCACTAGATCAACACTTCTTGAATAGTACTACTTGCGTAATTGATGCTCTCTAGTATCCAATCTTATTGCTTCTGGATGGAGCCAAATATAACATTCTTCACCATGTTCTAGAAGATTTGTTTGCACCTAGCAATTCAATTCCACTACCTTCTTTAAATAAGACATATGCAATATTGGATGAATCTTCTAGTGGGCTAGAAAATCCATCTTATAAGCAACTTGTCCAAAGTGTTGGATGATCTTATAGGGTCCATGGAACTTTGGTGCTAGCTTCTAGTAAATTATATATTTGAATGATGCTTGTTTGTAGAGTTGGAAGTGAAGAAACACATTATCCCCTTCGGCAAAACAATGATTTGAGTGATGTTGGTCAACTTGTTGTCTCATTATATTTTGATCCATGTATAAATTTTCCTATGGTGAATGACCTCTGATGTGACGTGTGTTATTCACTTCCCTAACCTAAGTTAGAGGTTCTTGGTAAATAAGAATCCATTGAAAAAGTGTTTTTAGCCATAATAACTTCATATCATGTTATTTGGTAGCTCCATGATAAGTGGTATTGTAGATCACCATTTTACACATGGAAACCGGTTTCCCCATTTGTGCAACTTGTTTAGAAGCAACGCATTAGAAATATGTTTCTAAGCACTTGTTGACCACTTTTTTTTTACCATCTATTTGGGGATGAGACACATTACTCATGTTAAGCTAAGTACCCTAAGTTTTAAACTCAAGAATTTTAAGGATCCATATTTTTCTTGAAGTGTAGAAACCTTGGCGAATCTTACTAATTGTAAAATTTTCGACCATAAAATGTTTGGTGAGATTTTAATAAAAAAATTCAAATTTATAAGAGTTTTATATAGTTTTTGTACAAATTTGGTGATTTTTAGAGTAAAATATTTTAATCCTACAGAGTTTGGGTGAATCATATTGGAAAAAAAATGGAAAATAATTTTTTGAAAAAAAAACTAAAATATTAGCCCATGGGATAAAAATCACCCCTAAAAATTTCCTTGGTTTTAAATAGCATCTGCAAAAATAAGTTGGTGAATATGGGGTCTTGATTTGAGCCAATGGAAGTGGGCATGCCATAAAGCTTAAAAAAATGATCCATAAAGACTTGGGCCACCAAAGAGGAGGTAAATGAGTACAATAAGGCACAAAAATGAGCATATTTTGAAATACGATTGACTACCACCATGATCATTAAATTATTACTAGATATTGGGAGCCCCAGTTTAAAGTCCATAATATGCCAATCCACATATGTGTTGGGATTGGTAGTGATTGCATCACCCCAGGAATATTCATTGTCTCATCCTTGTTTCTTTGGAATGTGTCACATGTAGCTACAAAATCCTAGATGTCTATTTCCATGCCTTCCCAAAAGAACAAGTTCTTAACTCTTTCATCGATTTTATGGAAGCTATAGTGACCCACTCATATAGGTGATAAACCCAACTCCTATAGGACCTTTGGTTTAGGTTAGAATTACTTACCATAAGAATATTCCCTATATACATCTATGTACCTTGTTTCCATGCATAACCTTTAGGAGTGTTGGGATATTCCTAAATCCTTTAAATGAGTTGAACTGCCAAGTTATCTACTATTCATTCTTGATAGGATTCCTTGAGCAAACCTAATAGGTAAGGATAAGGAAAAGAGGGGCCCATCCTCCTCAAATTATCAAAAAAGGAAAAGAGGGACCCATCCTCCTCAAATTGTCAAGATAAAGCATCAACTACCACATTATCTTTACACTTCTTATATATGATCTAATATTCATACCCCAATATCTTAGTAACCCACTTATGTTTCTATAGAGATGATAATCTTTATTCTAGGAAATACTTCAAACAATGATGGTTGGACTTGATTTAGAAATTCCTCCCTATGTGATATGGGATCTATATCTCAATTGCATGAAGGATGACCATCATTTTGTTCTCATATGTTGACTTTCCCAAATGTTCATTACACAACTAATTACTAGTGAATGCCAAGCGGCACCCTTCTTACATCAATGTTGATGCCATACCTTTTCCTGAGACATCACATCCCAAGACAAAATTCTTAGTAAAATATATCAATGCTAGTACTGGAATAATGCACATGGAACCCTTTAAAGATGGATATTTTTATTCAATTTCCCCACTTCATACAAAAGAATTATTTTTTTAGTAGTGAGGTTAAGGGAGCAATTTTCACAAACTTTTTGTAGTATCCTATAAGTCCTAATAATCCACACATGATCTTCAGAGTATTTTGGTGGGGATAATCTTGTATGGAAACAACTTTCTTAGGATTCATGCATAGTTTGTCCTGACTTACAATTTAACCCAAGTATTCAACCTTTCAAGCCCCAAAAACAAATTTGAAATGCCTTAGGGATAACTGGTTGTCACTCAATAGTTGCAAGGCTAAATCAACATGCTTTATGTGGAATTCCCATGTATTGTTGTAGATCAAGATATCATCAAAGAATACTGGCATAAAATTATGTAGGAAAGACCAAAAAATCTTCTTCATGAGGCCCTAGAAGTCGGATGGATCATCACAAGGTCAAAGAGAATCACTAAAAACTTATAATGACCGAGCCATGTGTACATAATTTTTTTTAGGGATGTCCACCTCTTTCATCCTTATTTGTTGTAACCATAATGAAGGTCAAGTTTATCAAAAAAATTGGATCCATGAAATGCATTTAAGAGATCATCAATAATGAGCTTGAAAATCCAAACACATGTTCCAAGTGCCTTCTTTCTTCAATACCATGACCATTTCTTATGATTAATGGATATTACTAGGATGCATGGTTATTGCATCCAACAATCCCTGAATGATTTTTTTATTTTATTCTGATGTGTAAAAGGGTGCCTATGAGGATGCACATTGGGTGGTTAACTTCCCAAAATTAGGGGAATACCATGGTTATTCTCCCACATGAAGTTGGTAAACCTTGTGGTGTTTCAAATACATGTTGATGTTTAGAGAGGACCAACTACAAATCATGGCGAATCTCCTATTGTGATTTGTCACATCTAAAGCACTATACACAACTTAAGTATTTTTTATCTAGACATTAATTTGAGTCTTCTTCCTTTCTCTTGTAGAACCTCCAAGGTACTCCTTTCCTACCTCCTCTCCCCATGCACGTCCCCATGTTCCTTATGAGGGATAGGTCCAATCATCATCTTTGTCCTTATAACTAGTCGAGACTTGTTGTATCCTTGTCTCCTCTCTAATGAAGGCATCCTACAACTACTTGGTATTAGGTAAATTCTCCCAACCACAAATAACTTGGACAAATTTGTTCCATAGTGGAATAAAGCAATTATGAGTTTAGTACTAGTTCATTATCGTAAACTGTGTCCTCAAGTGCATAAATTTGATCTCCCATCTTTGATATCTTCATGAGATAACTTGTCATTGTATTTATCTTACTCATGCAGGTAGAGCTAAGCTTATATTCTTTAAGAGTATATTCCTAATTACATTCACACTCTACTTTGCTGGATCCAATAGGATTTAGTTCACTGCCACTGTCTTCTTCTTGTGTTCTAATAGATCTTTGAGATTTGTAGGTGGCACAACCAACTTTTCCACAAGGTACCATAAGTTTTCCATTTTAGGAGGTTTTGTAATCTCAACTTCCATGGAATAGAGTTGCAGGATCCATCCAACAAGTCACTCTCTCACATATAATGACCTTCATTGTATCTCCATTGAACAAACTTCAATCTCCACGCATTGGATCAACTAGGGTTTCACACCACATAACCCTTCTTAGGTCCATATGTCGATCATTGGCACATATTTGTTTTAGTCACCAATGGTTGGAGATACTACCCATTGAACCCTATGACAAGTCTCTTCCCTAGACAACTTGCCTCTCCATAAACATAATCCCAAATATTTCAAAAATGCCTCTTTGATACCATGTTAAATAATCTCAAACCATGGTAAACAAATTCTACACTCTAAGAGAATTCTTATATGTAATTAAATGGCTTTAAAAATGAAGACTAATCACAATTGTACTTTGTAATTAATGCTAAAGTATATACAAACATATTGTAGAAAATATATAACGAAAATATGATAAATTGACTATCGAAACATGTTACTACTTTTCATTAAGTTTCCGAAAATGGAAATATGTTACAGAAAAACAATGGAACTGAATGAATAAACCCATGTCCTTGCCTTATCTTTTATATATTGGGAAGAAGAGGATGTAGACTAATTTTGGACACATGCACATCCATGCCAGAATTACTAGGCTTCATGCTTCACTACACTGAGCTAGGCTACATGCGGCTTAATTGATGCATGCAAACTTAAATTATAGAATTAATGCATGCAAATTTTAATTAAATCCAAACCAAGAATATAACTAAACTACTAAAATTAAAAGGCATCTACACTTGAAGTAAACTGAGGATGGTGCATGGATGCTTTTGGTATGCATGCATCCTCTATCTATTTCTCCTCCATAAATGATCCCATGACTCATTACTACTATATGGAATTATTGAAGGGGTCGTGTAGGGAACTATTGTACCAATGTAGGAAACTCTACTAGAGGAGGGTCACCTTGCTGCAGTATATACCTACACACCTATCACACGTGCTTTCTTTGTGTGCAACTAGGTCTCCTTTTCTCACTACTAACATTAATGGCACTTCGCCATACACTTTCTGAGGTACTTAGAATCTAACAACATCAAGCCATTTCACCTACTTGATTGGACATAGTGTGGGGCAATTGCAAAAAGTGGTTTTGTGGGTTGACACTATTTTGATAAAGTGATATTCATTATTTTGTGTTAGCTTGCAAAGTTTTTGGTGGATCCTTGGGCATGGTAGTTAAGTTGTTACTCTACAAATTAGTGCAAATGGAAAATGTGACATGAGTGACAAGAAAGGTTGTTAATTTAGTGTATCTCGACCAAGAGAGGGACAACATCAATCTTATTCATGTTCCCAATGGGTCTGTTGGAGTAGGAAGAAATATCATGGTCATTTGCGCAACATAGAATGCAAAACTTATATTTGGGCTCTGTGAACTAGTATTGTTTAGTGGTATGGCCCAATGTACAATTACGGAAACATTTAGGGGCATCCTAGGTTGATTGCGACTTGTAGTGTTGGAATTTGATGGGTAAAATGTTTGTCATGGGGCATTTGGTTGTCAAAAATAGCTAAATTTTATTTCTACCATCATAAAATAAAAGTAATATGGTCAACATATTTGATTATGTGTTTAAAATGGTCACAACGACAAGTAACCCTAGTTTGTAAATTCACGACTGAAATTTGCAAGTCTAGTTGGTATTGTCAATTATCCCCTACATGGCATAGATCTTCCCTAAAGACTACACTAAGTTGTGCCATGGCATGTTGAGCAATATGTCTTGGAATATATACCATTTGATTTGAGATACCTCATATCTTGGAATATTACATTTAATACAACATCAAAAGTGCATAAGGCTCACTCAACTCTTCACCCTAATGGCCTAATGAGTTGTGGGCAGCTCTAGGGAGCAAAAGAGATGGGACTATGTTCTCAAGGTGGTTTTGTTTACACCAATGGCATAGTTCGAAGACTAAGTGTTCTACAACCAATTGGTGCACATAGAAAATGATCATAAGTGATGTACTTAGTACTATGGAAGATGGTATCTAGCTAAGAGTTCAAAAAATTTCTAACATAAATATATCTATTAACATAAATCCATCTTAACTTTTTATATATTAACTACTTACATCTTCATACATCTTTAGCTTAACTTTAGATCCATTAGGATGTATTAAATCAAAATACTTAGTATAGATATTTGTTAATTAATTAATATTAGTAATATGAAAGAGGGTATCTGGGTTCAAAGGTTGTGATAGTGAGCTAAAGAAGCGTATTCTGAAAAGAAGAATAGATAAGGATAATTCAGGGATTATTTTCCTCCAGGAAACCAAATGCTCAGGAGAAGATTTCGCTAAGATAACACAAAAAATATGGAGGGGATGTGAATTGGTCATCATTGACGCTAGAGGAGCGGCTGGGGGGCTGGGCATTATCTGGAACCCTAGCATAGTGAAATTATCAATATTTCTCACCACCTCCTTTTCCATTTCTGCTGAGTTCCACATACTTGGCACCAGTATTCATGGGTTCATATACAATGTCTATGGCCCTTCGAAGGCGGATCAGAAACATGTTTTCATCGAGTCTCTCACAGACCTAAAAACCCTCGCTCAGAACAGAGCATGGATTATTGGTGGTGACTTTAATTTGATAAGGAACCTCGATGAAAAAAAGGTGGCATCCGCAACCTTAACTTGGCAAGCACTATGTTTAATAACACCATTTTTTACCTTGATCTGATTGATGTCAAAATGAACAATGGTATTTTCACCTGGAACAATAAACAATCTGGAGACAGAGGCATCGCCTGCAGACTCGACAGATTTCTGCTGTCTGAACCGGTCATGATGGCTGGAGGAAACATCCGAGTGGTGGTCCTCCCAACGACTGGCTCGGATCACTAGCCAATAACTTTGGAATGGGAGAATGCAGGAGTCAACCCCCGAAAGCCTTTCGACTTTGAAAAATTATGGCTCCTTCATCTAGAATTCCAAGAGAAACTCAAATAGTGGTGAGTGAACTCACCCCTTGTCAGAGGTACCCGCATGTTTCAGTTTCAACAAAAGCTGAAACACCTCAAAAATTAAATCAAAAAATGGAACAAGGTTTCCTTCGGCAATATTTTTCAAGAAAAGCAGGTACTTGAGACCAAGATCCAACAAATCCAATCCCAAGTTATTCTTAGTGGATACTCCGAGAATCTCTGGCTTCAGGAAAAGACCCTCTTGCAGGAATTCAATCAAAGAGAGAGACAAGAGGAAGTCTATTGGAGCCAAAAATACTGCATCAAGTGGCTTCAAGAAGGGGAACGTAACACCAGGTTTTTCCACAAAGCGACCATTCAACATAGGCAGGGCAATAGACTGGACAGGATGAAAAAGGTGGATGGAAGCATAGCTAAAACCCAAGAGGATCTGGAGAACAACCTCCACCATTACTTTGCCAACCATCTGCAAGAACTGGATAGAGACAGGGAGGAAGCACAAAGAGAGGTTCTCAGACACATCCCCAAATTAATCACGGATGACCACAACAAGGTGCTTGGAAAAGTCATCGAGATGTCAGAAGTCGAAATGGTGGTGTCCCAATCGACGAAAGATAAAGCGTCGAGACCCGATGGCTTCACTTCTTATTTCTTCCATGATGGATGGGAATGGTTGAAGGAAGAAATTGTAGACCTGGTGGAGGACTCTCGGAGATCGGGGAATATCCTCAAAGCTCTCAATTCTACATTTCTAGCCCTCATCCTGAAATAAAGCGGCATAGAAGACCCTGGAAAACTCAGACCGATCACTCTTTGCAATGTCATCTACAAAATCATCTCAAAGGTAATAGCTAACCGGCTGAAGCCACTCCTCCCTCTTATCATCTCCCCAGAGCAAGCTGGCTTTGTGGAAGGAAGACAAATCTTGGATGGTATCATCTTAGTCCACGAGACCATCCACTCTCTCAAAACGACCAAGTTCCCAGGTATGCTGCTTAAACTTGATCTTTCGAAAGCCTACGATAAGTTAAATTGGCATCTTTTGGAGGGGATTTTACAAGCTTTTGGCTTCGTGAATGAATGGACTAACTGGATCATGAACTTGGTTTCCTATGCTTTCTTCTCCATTTTGGTTAATGGTACTCCCTCATTCCCTTTCAATGCCTTTAGGGGAATAAGACAAGGGGATCCTCTATCCCCATTCCTCTTCATAATAGCGGCTGAAGGACTTGGAAGACTGATCAAGAGCAGGCGAATAGAGAATAAAATCCGTGGCTTATCATTAACGGAAGGAATGGATCTAAGAACCCATCAATATTTTGTAGATGATAATATGCTGATGGGCCCGTCCTCGGTGCTTGAAGCTAGGCAAATCAAAGATTGTTTGAATACTTTCTTCGAAGCCAGTGGCCTTGAAATCAATAAGGAGAAATCCCAGACCTATTTCTTCAACACTCCCAGGATCACTAAACAAAACATCCTTAGAATTCTTGAGTTTCAGGAAGGAACCCTCCCTTCTAAGTATCTAGGTGCCTCGATGGCAGAATCTACTATCAGACAGGTCTCTTGGAAAGAGTTATTGGACAAGATAAAAAAAAAACTCAACCTATGGACCTATAGAACCCTTAATTTTCCAAGTAGGCGGATCTTGGTGAAGTCGGTCCTGCAGGCGATGCCAATGTATCTCTTTTCAGTCTTGGTAGCCCCAAAAGCCATCTTAAAATAGATCAGAAATCTATAGAGACAATTCCTTTGGGGGGGTACCAAAGACATTAGAAAATGGCCCTTGGTGGACTAGCAAACCATCTGTACCCCGAAGAGTTTAGGAGGCCTGGGTCTCAGAGATCCTGTGGATACTAACAAAATATTGAGTGCTAATATCTGGTGGAGATGGGCAAATTACCATGAAGAACCGTGGGCCAAATTGTGGCATTTGAAATATGCACCCCAATGGCCATACCAAACCTTGGTCAGGTTTGGGGAAGATCCCCCCGGATCCAGCATCTGGAAAACAGCTCAGGCAAATCGGGGGTTGGTGCAAAAACATAGTTTCTGGGAAGTCAAGAATGCTCAAAATGCAAGATTCTCGAGCAAAGCATTGAACCAGGAACCAACTATCACGTGTGTGGATGATACACCCCTGTTACGCTCCTTCCTCCAAAACAATGCAATGACAAAAGTGGCGGAATTCTGGGATCATAACATGGATGATCAGAGGTTTAGAAGATGGAAGGACAAGAGATGGTGGCAAGACAAGGCACCGGGGGAAGACTTAGAAAACTTCCTAGCAGAACTCTCCATGAAAAGATTCCCATTAAGTGATAAACCAGACAAGCTAAGGTGGGGGTATTCTAATTCTGGTAATTACAATCCAAAAGAAGCCATAGGATTGCTAACAGAAACCCTCAATGTAATCCCGGAAGCTAAGTGGAATAAAATCTGGAAGGGAAGTTGGTGGCCCAAGTTTCTATCTTTTGCTAGCTGGTTATAAAACGCTGCATCTTAACCTGGGACAACTTACAGGTCAGAGGTTTTATTGGGCCATCCCAATGCTACCTATGCGAGGAGAAGGGAGAGACTATTAACCATTTGCTAGACGAATGCAGGGTGGCCACCGCCCTATGGGAGAGGGGGGTGACCATCTTCAGAAGAGACAACAAACATAGGGGAAGAATAGACCTAACCATTGCAGAATGGCCCACTAATAGCTTCAAAAACAAAATTGTGAACCGTTTATGGGAACTTCTCCCTGGCTTCACAATCTAGGAAAAATGGAATACTAGAAACAAAAAAAATCTTTGAAGACAAAACAAGGAAACTAGAGGAGATGTGGGACTCCATTACAAGACATATGAAAGAAACTATAACCTTGCAGTCTTGGTCACACGAAGAACTCAGTGAGGAATGCAATGAACGAAGTATTTTGCAGGATTTCACGGTTGATGAATTACCTCCACATAGCTCCATTGCTCGCCTGAGGCCGGTGCAAGTCTCTAGCCCACTGTATGGATCCTTCCCCCCCTTGGAACCTTCAAACTCAATTTCGACGGTGCTGCTCAAGGTAATCCAGGACCAGCTTGATATGGGGTTGCAATTAGGAATTCGAGGGGTGGCATCATTAGCCTGTTCTAGGGTTCCATAGGGACAAACACGAATAATATGGCTGAGCTGGAAGGGCTTATCAATGGCCTAATCTGGGCTAAACAAACTAGAAAACTCCCACTGGTGGTGGAAGGGGACTCCCAAATCATCATCAACATGGCTCGCAAGCTCCAAGCAGGATCCCTCATGACTCAAGTTTCCAAAAATTGGCGATGGGAGAGTAGATTATCAACCCTCCGCCAGATCTTAGTAGGAGAGGAATCCCTTCTATTAACTCATGTCAAGAGGGAAGGGAACAGGGTAGCAGATGCCATGGCTAATTCAGGTGTGCAGAGTGAATTCTCATTTCATGCTGAGAGTAAGGAGGATGAAGGTAAGTCTCAGCAAATTTGGAATTGGTGCTCCAAGGTGGTGTAGAAAGACGTGAGGCAACTTGAATCACGCCAAGCATGTGATGGACAGATGGCCCAGATCTAGGGCGCGTTCTGTCGCTGGAGTGTCGTCATCCAAGCTGGGCCCACCTTCGCTGGATCGACATTTGTGGCCGAAAATGAGAGCCATCATCCACCAGCTGGGGCATGAGGAAGTCCATCTTAGCATACGACCTTGTAACCCAAACATGCAGATCTCTCTCGTCTTCTGAAGCTCCACACGCGACCGTTGTACGAGGCACGTGGTCCAAACACAAGCTAACCTCCATGATGGATGGGTCGATCGACTTTTCCTTCTCTGCAAAGTTGGCCATAAAGACAGATTCGTGGGAAGGAAAGTTGTTAGTTGAGATAGTACTGATCTTAATAGGAAGCTTTATGGTCTGGAAGCTATGAAGGTGGACCATATCCATTGGCATGCTACAAATATTGAAGTGGTGAATCGCTCGCAGTGGATGTGAGATCGTCCCGCCTGTGGCGTGGTGCAGAGAATAATGACAAGTTCAGGGATCGTTAAGGTAGGTGAAAGCAGGGGCCGAACCTCGGTGGAGGATTTTCCTATTTATACCCTTTCGTCGAAGGCTATGCTCACTTACATTTATCTTCTCCCCCTCCTGTTTTTGTCTTTTGATCCTCGGAAAGACGGCGCCATGCCCAGACTGTGGAGGGTTAGATCTAGAGCTAGAGTCCACAACAGAGGGAGCAATTTCAGTGAGGCCTCTGCTGATGCTGAGGCTGAGCCTACACCCCAAGTGGTCGCTCCTTTTAATTGGGGTGACCAATATCTGTCTAAAACTCCTCCGACGATTGACGCCTATATTGCTATCAAGGAAATCGACCTCCTCAGGGAGTTCAAATCGATAATGGGATGCTCCCTTATTCCCAGCCCATTCTGGTCTACGCGAATTTTGCTGGCTCAAGACATTCAAGCCACAATTCAAACTGCACAAGGCATCCGGGAGGCAATGGAGACTATTCGCCACGGTCAGCAGGAGAGCGCGGCCATATTTCTACTGCTGGATCAGATTGCACAGAATATGTTGGTTAACCAGGAAGCCGCGCTCGAGAACCCGGGGGTCACACCGGCTAACTCTCCAGCTATGCAGCCTCTCAGGGAGGAACTCCCAGGCACTATCCCCAGTGATATCGGATGTTAGTTGGTCATGCGGGATGAAGGTCGTGGGTCCTCTTGGTGACGTTCGGTGGGTTCCCTTGCCTCTAGTTTGACCCCAATTTCTTCTTCTGCTAATGGCCTTTGAGCCGTTCTGGTCCTGTTTTGGTTCGATGATATAGGTTTTTGGAAACAGTGGTCTCTATTAAGAAGGTTGTGCAGGGCATGGCATGGATATTGATTTTTTGTAATCAGTGCTTTGAGAACTAGGCATAGTTAAGCCTTATTCTCCTTTTGTCTTTACAAGCAGTTTCTGCCTTTCTGGGCTGCAGGTCATGTTTTTCGACTAGAGGACCAGCCCTCTATGTAACATTTTTGTATCATAATAGAATCTCTTACTTACAAAAAAAAAAAAAAATAACTGAGTTCAAAAATTCTCTAACATAAAAATATTTATTAACATAATTCTTAACCTTATACATATTAACTACTTACACCTTCATCTTAAACTTAAAAATTTATTAAGATGTATTAAACCAAAATACTTCGTATGGATCTTTGTTAATTAATTAATTATTTTCAAACCTGGAGAATGGATTACGAGAAGGCGACCCCATCACAAGTTTCCATACGCCAGACCATGAAATATATTTTAGTATTCCATCCGGCACGTTGCAGTCTTCCAAAACTGCAATGTCTGCGTGCACCTGGCCTCCACAAATTGCAAACAGTAAATACAACAATTCATCAATCAGAGAGGCTGCCAAATAGAAACCCACTTTGGAAAATTACCTTTTTTATCTTACAGATCTCCCTAAGTCTCATCAGCCATTCCTCAGTCTCGATATACACGTGTTTCCTGTAGGCCTCTGCAGCTTCATGGGAGACTTGTGTGATTGGAATATAGTTTCCCACTGTAACAGATCAAGAAACCTTCAATAAATCAAGAAACCTTCAACCTTAGATGCAATATATAAAGCAATTTGAGATGACAATAAAACGTGCAATAGCCTGATAGAACTTATTGTCAATTGAGGATAGAAGGTCGTTGAGTGACGTTTAAATCTCACTATATGATATGTTAACTAAAGAATATGTAACTGAGGTTTTTTTATTCATCATCTCTATATTCCAGGTGAAAAAAATAGGCTGAAAGAGCTTATATACTTGGGGTGGGAACTGAGCGAATGGGCTGTCGTATATGTACGAGTCTAATGATTTGTCCTTCAGAGACCAGATTAGCCAGAGCCCATTCCAACGTCTGCCGGCATTTGGAGCCATGCTTAATAGCAACAGCAACAGAAACAGATCTAGGACTTGCTGAAGCCGATGAGTGCCTCATGTAACTACACCAATCACCTGCCCTCTGGGAATTCTGCAGGTCCATAAAAAATGAGCTCAGAAAAATTGAAACAAGTCTTGAAAAATTCCCACGGCTCTACATTGATATATAGAAACTTGGTATCTGAGCGTTTTCATGCAAGGAGCAAGAACCATTTAGAAATTAATTATATTCGCATATTCTTCCGTTGTACCGGGGCTTGATCACGACGCAGAAAGCCATTGACTTAGATCGTTTCTTTGACATCGTCACAGTGACAGAGGAGCCACAAGATTCTTGGTTTACTCGCTTTAAATGTATTGAAATGCCATCTGCCCCACTGCCATGGAAATACCTTCATAATTTATTCGGAGGACACGCAGAAAAAGACAATTTGCTACTGTTGGAGCGTGGATATTGAGAAACGTCCAAGTTCAGAGCTTATCCTTGTATAATGACGGCATAAAATAAGGTTAAGTTCGACGGTTCCGGGGTTCTTTGACACAGCAAAGGAGCAAAAGGATTCGCACATTTATAATAGAGAATTGATTTGCATAGTTGAAACACTGATAGCTCGGGCGGCGGCGACGAGAAGCCAAGGTGACAGAGTTATGCGTTGAAGCAACCTAGACAATGAATTAAAAATTAGGTAAAAGTCAATTTTTATTTGTTGAGTGTATATTTTTTTTGGAGAAGCAACCTAGACAATGAATTAAAAATTAGGTCAAACTCAATTTTTATTTGTTGAGTGTATATTTTTTTTTTGGAAAAGTTTGTTTGGGCGTGATATTTTTTTTGAAAGATTAAAGAATTGTCTCTCATTTAATTTATTGAATTTTTTTAAGAGTAATGTTTCCTATCAAAGTTTACATCAGTTATGTGGGATTATAATATCTATTGAAATTCCTCCCCAATTAAAATAATGACGTCAGGTTTGTTTTAAGAGTGTTTAAGAGTTTAACATACACGCAAGAAAGATGGAATTACTTTATTAAAAATGTCAGATTTTGTAATTTTATTGTGAGGGATTTTTTTTAAAATTGTGTTTAAACTTAAATTTGATGTTTATTTTTTACTCAAACATGAATCAAATATTTTCAATAGTGTAAGTTCACATCCCATAATATTATACACTTGTATAAAGTGTAAGTTCACATCCCATAATATTATACACTTGTATAAAGTGTAAGTTCACATCCCATAATATTATACATTTATACAAATATATAGTGTAAGTTCACATCTTATATAGAGTGTAAGTTCTTAAAGCATAATATTGGATAAAAGAATGTAATATAAAGATAAATGGACATTTTTGAAGGTTATTAAAAATTGAAGTTGAGACATAGATGTAGTGATCTAAGAAGTAGAAAATTTGTATGTTTACTTCATGTTTATACATCAATCATTTATAGACCACTTATTGAATAAAGGTTGAGGTTGAGACATAGATATTATGACCTAACAAGTCGAAATTTTGTATGCTTACTTCATATTTACACATCAATCATTTATAGACCACTTATTGAATAAATGGTTTATGATTTTTGATAAACTTTCTTGGAATAATAGCTAGGTACCATTATAATTTCTACAAAATTTATGGATTGAATTTGTTTTACCTATCCGAGCAAACTATTTTTACATAAGTGAATCCAATGGGTGATTGGTGATAGGCATGCACAATATTAACATAAACCATTGGGAAGGTTGCATTGATAAACCCTAACCCTTTTTCCTAATATCTTGATATATTAGAGACAATATTTGTGAAACCCAACATATTATTGATTTCCACTCTTACTTCAACATAACACATTTGTTATTACACTAATGTGTCAAGTCACAATGGAGGCCAAAGCATTAGGTGTTCATGACACTCAACCAATTCTAGTTAAAGGATGGCATTCTGCCAAATTAAGCATTAAGCATTTTAATGATTAGATTTCTTATGACCATCATCCACTTTCAAGCAGTGGCATTTTTTTTCATGATTGATCGAAATTCTTATTTTGCTTTATTTCATGGATAAAGTAATTTTTCTCTTTCCTCTCTTTTTATATAAGTATTTAAAAAAATTAATTGAAAAGTTTTTGTAACTATCTAATTATTTGGCATGCCTAATTTTTATGTAGTAGTGGTAAGATTAATAGACACAACTATTATATCATTTTAATTTTGTTTAATTATAATACTGTAGTAAAGTTATATTGTTTTTTTGTTATTTTTTATGTTCATCTAATTAACTTTTGTTTTCATGGTCGTCATAAATTTATTTTAAATATTGATTTCTAATATTTAACATATTAATTTTCATTTAAAAACTATAATAATTACTTAAAAAATTTAACAAGTACAACATGACATACTTAACAAGTTTGCAATTACTCAATTCATTAATTAATTGTTAAGTTAAATGTCTATCATATATATACATGACACACTTAACAAATTTGAAATTACTCAATTTATTAATTAATTGTTAAATTTTGTCTATCATATATATACTTACATTATAATATATAAATGTAATATATTATATACATAAATAATTCATAATTTTCTTGAAATTGTGAATTTAATCTTTTTATTTTTATATTTATTAATAATTAAATAAATACAACATTTTTTAACATATATATATCACTTTTAGAATATAAACATATTTATTAAATAATGTTAAATATATTTTAGAATATAAACATATTTATTAAATAATATTAAAATATTTATAATGTAAAATTCAAAACATATCCTTAAAGCAATTTTAATTCTTATGTGCATCCGAAAATGTTTTTGGCCATTCAATTTTTCCATGTTTTTCTCTGTAGAACTATCTATAAAACTATGTTTTTCGAATAAAGTTGAATTTTATATATGTTATACATTTATTATAAAATCTTAATACAAAGAGAAATAGTTTTATGTATAATTTGTGTAATGCTTTATTTTTTATTTATGATGAAGATGATGATTAACTTTTACTGAGATTAAATTTGGTTTATTGGACCTTAAAAAGGATAATACTTGATTTACTTTAAAATCTTATTGGTGTGCTCATATAGCTTGTCATGAAGCTTTTTAAGCTCACTATAGTTTTGGCAAGTTAGGAGGTTATAAAAGTTTCTATTGTGCCAAATACTATGAAACTCAAATCTAATGTGGGTGTAAGCAAGAAACTCTAATATAAAGTGATTAGAAAGTGATTTTTTTCATCCCCCACACTCATACACTCACACATATGGCAAACCCTTTACATCCATAGAGTTTTAGGAACACACCAACCCCCTATTTCATTATGGAGTTCATGAGAGTTCGTTTTAATCTTAGCTATATTAATTTTCTCCCGAAAATATACTTTTGATTTTCCAAGTTAGGATTAATGACCTTTTTATAATATCTAAATTTTCTCTTAACCGCTAAATTTTCTTCACACCAAAATTTCTCTTCAAACTTAAAAGTAATAATATTTTTGATATATAATAATAAAATTTAAATTGTTTTATATTATATTTTTTAGATTTTAAAACATGTGAAATAATTTTTTTAACATTCACAAATCTATGCACTTATAAAATTTCCCAAAATAAAATTTTGAATATTAAAGAAAGAGAATATATATATTTTATACAAATATGAATCCCTCATTTTTTTGTTTATATATATAAAGTTACAAACATGTAATAATTTATTAAAACTCGAACATCAATAAATATGAATAGTTTTATTAATCCTTACATTATCATTGTTTTAGAAAAGTATAAAAATTAAATCAATATATATATATATATATTTTTAATGCCAATTCCTATTATATAAGATAGATAATTGTTTTTTAAAAGTATAAAAATTAAATCTATAAATCTATTTTTTTAAATACCAATACTTATTATATATAAGATAGAGTGTAATGCAAAATAGTGTTTTATTTATAAACATATGATTTGATTTATTTATATTTTTTCATAAATATTAAATATTTGAATAAACTTCCATTTTAATATCATTTGTTTTTTTTCATTAAACAATGTGATGTACCTTACAGATATACAAATTTCATAACCTTTAATTAAAAAAAATTTCATCAAACCTTTTTTATGAAAATATTATTTGTTTCCCAAAAGAAAATGTGCACAATTCTTTATTTGTAATAATTACATTTTGTAAAGACACGACATTGTTTTGTCTAGTCGTTCGTTATTTGTTTCCCAAAAGAAAATGTGTACAATTATTTATTTGTAATAATCACATTTTGTATAGACACCACATTGTTTTGTCTAGTCTTTCATCAGATTAAAATATCCTAAATAAAAAGTGAATCATCTTAACATTTAAAACTATGTTTAACTTAGAAAATTATATATAAAAAATGATTCTTCATTATATAAATTAAAAATACATAGCATATTTTGAAACAATTGTATATATAAGTCATAATGACCTTGCAAAATCTAACTCAATTTGTTCCAAAAGTTATTTTTAAAACACCAAAAGAAATAAAACTTAAATCTAAGGCATCTTAGCCTCCTTCCATCCTCAAATAACCATAGGATCGAGAGTTAGCTCCTAAATGTTGTCACCAACATGTTCCCATTACTTCCAAGAATCCTTGATCAGATGTAGCTTTTGCTTTGAGAGAGAATCAACCTATGTATTTCTCTCATGCTAAATATGTGAGAAAGAGATAGATTGAAATACACCTCTTAGTTGTGTCAATTCTTCATATATGGCCTCTAAGAAGATATTCTTGGGATCACTTTTTGCATCTCATCCAATCTACCACTAGTTCGGAGTCACCAAAGACTTGAATCTGATTGATGTATTTAAAGAGAGCCAAGTCATAACAATCTTAAGGGTAAACAATTCATCCTTATTGTTGGTGCTTTGACCCAACCTAGTCGTGAAGCTATACATAATTTGATTAGATAAGTAAACTAATCAACCTAAACCACCACAAGTTGGTTCTCCTTGAGAGCATCCATCAAAGAAATACCAACAACCAGATCTATAAATCACTTCAGCTTCCATCCTTCTAGCTTTAGGAATATTTTGAACCCGAGGGAAAATATTGAGAATAAATAGACATTTATAAACAAAGTGAACATGAGTCATAAGTTTGTCTTCAAATATTTCCTGATTCCTGGCTAACCAAACACCCCATATGATAATTGCTGGTAAATCTGTGTACTCAACAAAAAGGTCATTTGTGTACTAGCTCTTCAAAGCATCATTAACCTGTAACCCATTCCAAATAAAATGAGTACAAGTGAACTAAGAGGGTAATGTCCACATACTTCTAATATAAGAACAATAAATAAAAAGATGTTATAAGTCTTTTTTAGCCTCCAAACAGAGAGGGCACCTTCCCGGGCCAATCCAAAACCTTTTAACCAGATTATCCCAAATCGAGACTTTCCTCTTAATCACTACCACATAAAGATTTTAAATTTCAGTAGACAATTTAACTTCCATAACACATCATTCAACTAATCCATCTCAACAATATCTTCTTCTTCTCTTAGGACACTATACCCAATTCTTGGTCTGTAAACACCTTCAGATTTATTTCTTCACCAAATTAAGGAATCAATTATATCAATGAGATGAATGTGATTGCTGATAATATTGTTGGTATATCTCTCCTAGTTATTAATATCTTCATCTTCAAAAGCCAAATATTCCTTAGTTAACCAAAATTGTCTTTGGGGAAAGGAATTAATTCGATCCCCCACTTGATACAGAAAAATCTTGCCTTGATATCTGAGGGAATTATTTATATGATCAGGAAGTTTGTGATCATAAATATCAATCCAAGGATATAATACAATTCTTACCTTCTTTCCATTCCCAATTCTTCACCCCATCCATGTTCCAAGAAGATTAAAATCATATAAGAGAGCTCTACAAGAGGGTGGTGCATTCCTACTTGATTTTTTAAGAGACCTTAACCATTCCTCCACTTTCATTGGGTGTATATAATTTTAGTATACAACATTGGCCCATAGCCCTTCTTTCTTAAGAAGTCTCCATTTCCCTTGGGAAACTAAACATTTAGCAAAATAATGTGGATTTTTCAGGCCCCACCCACCAAATATTATGGGAGGGCTTTAATTTATCCCAAGCTACCCAAGAAAAATATTTTCCATTTATACTTTCTTTACAAAGGAAATTGTAGGATAAATTCTTGATTTGATTTGGAGTACCCACTAGAGCATATGATAAGGAGGTCCAAAAGACAAGAATTCCTTCCAAAATGGATTTTTATCAAAATTAATATCCCACCTCTAGAAAGCCATATATTATTCCACATCTACATTTTTTTCTCTACCTTCCCTATCATCCATGGCTAATCTCTTCTAAGGTAGTCATTGGGTTTAACAAAAAAACTAGATACTTAATACCATCATGCACATTGACTACTTCAAAGTATAAACTAGAGCACATCTAATAAGTATCCATCTGTTGTAGGTGCATACAAGACACTGAATATTTCTTGAAATTAATTGGCAAACCTACAACTTCTGACAAAACAACAAGAATAGCTTTGAGATTACCTATGTGCATTCTGGTTCCATAAGAAAAAGTAGGATTTCATCTACAAATAGTAAGTGCGTAATCTTAATGGGCCCCCCATCCTGATGCATTTAATAGCTTCATTTGATCTGGCATGAATAAAATCTTTGCTAAGTCCCTCAATCACAAATATGAAGAGGAGAGGATCTAAGGGGAATCCCTGCCTCAATCCCCTTTCTGGTATGAAAAAATCTATAGTAGAACCATTGATTTGAATGGAAAAAGAGAACGAGAGCACACAATATAAAACCCAATTTACAAATTGTAACTGAAAACTAGGCTAGAGAAGCATCAATCTAAGAAAAAACTTATTCTGCCATAAGACTTTGAAAATCCACTGTTATGATGACATCTGGGTTCTTTCTAGATTTTATAGAGCACAACACCTCCTAATCAATGCAACTACATCATGGATATGTATTTTGTTAATGAAATCAAACTATTCCTAAGATATGGAATCTGAAAGAAACTTCTTCATCCTACAAGTAATAACTTTAGCGATGAATTTGCTTACACAATTGCAAAGAGAGATAGGGATGCATTCTCCCCAAATTACTGACATCATCAAACTTGGGGATCAGGGAAATGAGGTGGAATTAAAAGAAGCTAGCGTTCTTCCTTTGATTCTAGATTCTTCGACCACTGCCATTAAATCATCTTCAAGAATATCTAAAATTCCTTTAAAAAATTCCATACAAATTCCATCCAGGCTAGGAATATTTTCCTTATGAATAGAATGGATAGAAGCCTTAATCCATTTTAAAGAGACTTCCTAGATGAGCTGCCCATTCTAATCATCATTCACCGGATTAGGATATTCACTAATAATTTTCATCATCTTGTCCATTTTAATCCTCTTCTCTTCTTTGTAAATATTTTTTAAATGATTAACACCTACTTTGGTCAAGTTCCACAAACCCATTACCTGATTACCATTTTCCTCCTTAATTATATATATAGAATTACTATGTCTTCTCTTCTTACCAAAGTTATGGAAAAATTTCGTATTGCCATCCCATTATTGGATCAAAATAACTCTAGTTTTAAACCCCACAAGGCTTCTTTGTCATCCCAAATTTTAGTTCTCCTCATCTCTAACTCAATAAGGTATTTCTTTTGTTCCATATTTATAAATACTCAGAGGTTATTGTTATGAAACTGGTCTAATAAGTCTCCAATATACCTAAGATCCTGATCTTTTGTTTTCTTTCTATATGTTTTCCATATAATATATTTATCCTTGATCTTTTTCATATTTATATAGAAGATTTGTAAACGTGGAGAGGCAATGCTTTCATTATATAGAGATCTTAATTTTTTAACCATATCTTTATGTTCATCCTCCTACCAAAAAGAGTTGAATTTGAAAGAATTAGGAGGCTTGTCCATAGTCATCACCACTTCCAAAAAAATAGGGAAATGATCAAAATCACCCCTTTCACCCACCCATTGTATGTGATTGCCAACATAATCCAAAATACCCTCATTAACAAGAAATTTTTCTAATGACTTAGCAACTATGTCTTGTCCCACCCTCTTATTCCTCCAAGTAGGTCTCAGTTTGACAAGATTGATGTCAAACCAAGAAAACTCATCTAATATCGTGATGAAATAGTTAAACAAGGGTTTTTTTGTGCATTAGGGCCCCAAATTTCCTCTCCACCTAAAGTAAAGTTTAAGTCACCACCAATGATCATTTTTCCCCTATCAGCATTCCATACCTAAGCATGTTTTCCCAACAATTGACTCTTTGTTGATAAGGCCCGTAGATGTTAATGCCAGAGAAATCATATCCCAATTCTCTAGAGAATACAACAAGACCTAAACTAGATAAAACTTCCCAACTGTTTAAACAAAAAAATTGGTTATTCTTCCATCTAGTAATCAATCCTCTCAAACTCCCAAAAGCATCAACACTTAAAAAATCCCATACTGAAAAAAAAAACCCCTCAAATCCCCTAAAATCTCGTCCCCTATAGGTAGGAATTCTTGAATCAAGATAACATATGGTGAATTAGAAATAACAAGTCTCTTAAGGGATAAATTTTTTTAGGACAATCCCATTCCTCTGCATATGAAGGACATAATAATCATTAAAGACACTTTGACATGGGACGACTCACTCTAAGAGTACCTCTCATGGTTTGTTGATGACCATCCTTGAAATATCTAAAAAATTTCTCCCTAGAATTCTCCATAATGGACCTTCTCCCTCTTAATATAGGGGAAAACCTTGTGGCATCCTGAATAAAATCTCCTTTTGAGGATAGAGGATTAAAACCCTTCACACCAGAACAAGGACGGAAATTATTGTTAATGTTTGAGGGAATATGATGATATTTGAACTTTAAAACTTTAATTGCATAAATATTGAATACCAGAATGAATGGAACATTCAATCACATAAATCCTTCATCCACAACACAAGATGTACCCTAAGGAAAATCCTCAAAACAATGAGGATGAAAAACCCCAACAAATATTCAGAGTATAATTATGATAGATTTCAAAGAATGAATTTTACACAATAGTAGATTGCTTTTGAAACCCCGAGTGCTAGATATTAAAGAATACTGAGCAATAGAGAATAAAGATCAATTGTATCAGCTTTCCATGTTCCTAGCACATTAATAACAAGTCAAAATCATTGCCATGCAATCAATAATGAATGGTTGCATGAGAATAGTGCACCACATACACCAAAACTATGAATTTCCTTCATGGATTACAATCCCATACATTGGATTCTTCATCATGCATAACATATGCGCCATGCCTTTCATCTTTGACATTAACTAATGCTTAAATGAATCCAGAGTGAAATCGCCATCTAACTGAATGTATGATCGCTTAGTTAGAATGTTAACTTAAGTGACATAGTGATTTAACTCTTGTGTCATCATGCAAACACTTTATTAACTGGCGTGTCATCCTTTGATTAAGTCAAGTGTCATCTTTTGGTTTAGCTAAAGTATAAAAACTTTAGTTAACTAGTCCATATTTATTAACACTTAGTTAACTATTATTAACTGAATCATGTTGATTGATTTACTTTGCAGTGATCACTAAGAGTTCTTTAATTAATTGAAGTATACATTGTGGATTTAACTTAAGTTCACAAATTTGAGTTCACTTAGTCATCACATGAGAAATTTGAATTCTCTTTTTCTATATGCATTACATATTTATCCTTTATCTTTACGGAATGGTCAATATGTGTTTATAACTTTAAATATCTATCATATTAGATTATATGATGAATATTTTTCTGATGTTGTGATCATATTATAATGCTTCAGAGCAAATGATCATACGCTAAAGTAATTCACTCTAGAGGTAGTTATTATCTAAAGGATACTTAAAAGAAATTAGTGACCATGGTTATCAATACATCGCACAACATTGATGCTTCAACATGCAAATCATATACCCTTATAATTGAAGTCCCACCCCATGGGTACCCACTATAACTGGGGGTCCACATGAGAAACAAATACCTATATAACTGGAGGTCCACCTCATAGGTACTTACTATAATTGTAGGTCCATATGAGAATCATGACTTGACACATACAAGTCTGAAGCATTTTCCAACAAGACTTTACAACATCATCACTTTGATAAATAAAAGCATTCACCTCAACACATGAGGAATAACCTTTATAGCTGAAGGCTTAGCAATCCATAAATCCAACCTAAGAATCTACTCCAAGTTACTGAGTCCAACTCAATATCTCTACCTCAACACATGAGGCCTAATCCTGGATGCATAAGATTGGCTTAGAGAATGACTCGTGATGTTGTACATTTAACACTTTTTCTTAGCTAGGGAGGCATTATGTTCCATACTAATATTGTATCAGAAGTACCTAAAATTCGCCACTTATAGAGTCTTTGTTAACACTTCTTCAATTTGGTCATCAGTATCAATGTACTAAAGTTTCATTGTACCTTTCTGGACCATGTCTTGAATGACGTGATACTTCATTTCAATTTGTTTCAACTTGTCACAAAACAATGTATTTTTGAAAATCCTGATGCAACTCTTGTTTCCACACCTAATAATTGTAGGCTCAAGCTTCTCACCAAACAATCTTGCAAGCATCTTCCTAAGCCACACTTCTTCTATGATGGAATTAATAGTAGCAATGTACTCAACTTCCATAGTACTATGGGAAACTAAACCCTTCTTCTTGATGGACCGAGAGATCATAGCAGAACCCAAGCTATAACAATAGTCGGATGTATTCTTGCAGTCCACAATGCTACCACTCCAATCAAAGTCAGTATAAATAAGTAATAACACCCATCCACTGGAGGCATACCTATGTCCATAGGCAATCATAGCTTAAAGGTACATCAACACATGATTAGCAGCAACCCAGTGTCTATGTCTCAGATCAGACGTAAACTGGCTCAGAATGCTAATATCTTAACAAATATCTGGTCTCAAGTGTCTCAAGTACATCAAAGAGAGAATAAGTTGTCTATACAAAGTGGGTTCCACTATATCCGATCCGATATCAGACTCATGAAGTTTCCTCAAATGGGAAACCATAGAAGCACTCATGGATTTGCAATCCACCATGCCAAACTTATGCAATATGTCAATAATGTACTTCCCTTGAGACGTAAATATCTCACCTTTTTTGTGCCAAATCTCAAGGCCTAGAAAGTAGTGCATCAGACCTAAGTCTTTCATCTTGAACTCAGAAATGAGATACCTCTTGCACCAAGTAATGAATATTTCCTCTCCAGTGAGGAATAAATCATCAACGTATATAACCAAGATCAACGGTTGGTTCTTCACTACTTTGAATTACTTGGATAAACTTCAGTCTTAGAGGATCCCAATCTTTGAAGATAGCTATCAATTCTTGCATACCAAGCTTGGGGAGATATCTTAAGCCCATATAAGGATTTCTTCAACTTGCACACATGGGACTCCTTCCCATGAACCACAAACCCCTCATTATGCTCAATATAAACCTCTTCCTCAACCTGGCCATTGAGGAAGGCTATATTCACATCCATATGGTGAATCTTCCATCCTAGAACAGATGCAAGTGAGATCACAACTCAAATTATGGTATACTTGGCCATAGGAGAAATTTTTTCCTCATAGTCTATTCCCTCCTTCTGAGAGAAAACTCAAGCAACAAAATTGGATTTATACTTTTACACACTACCATATGCAACATGATTGATCTTGTAAAGCCATCTACAAGTAACTATGGACTTCCCTTCGGGTTTTTGAACAACCTCCCAAACATCATTCTTTAATATAGAATCATATTCCTCTACCATTACATATTTCCAAGCTTGTTTCTTTGCAACTTCTTCATAGGAGGAAGGCTTTGAGCCACTGACGTGACTCATCTATGAAACATACCATAACTATATTTCATGTTACTTTCTCTTTCTAGAATATGCCACCGGTGTTCCATTCCTCTCTGCATCTCAACACCATGCAGATCTCCTCTTGGTAAGAGGTTCATCAACCAGTTCTATTGTTTCATTAAGGACTATAAAATCTGAGAACTCTGTTGGATTCTCCCTATAAACATATGAATAGGGAGAATCAGTATTTGGGTTCTCTATCATAGGACTCTCATGCTCATATGTGTCTATATCATACTGAATATATTTTGATCGCTTGAATGTGTCCTCTTCATGGAAGGTCACATCTCATATGACCTCAATGTGTCTCTCACCAGACACATAAATTTTGTAGGCTTTGGATGATTCGCTATAATCACAAAGGTTCATTTCTTTCCCAAAGGCTCCATATTAGTCCTCTTTTCTTTTGGTACATGGATGTATACAAGACTCCCAAAGATACTCAGGTGTGAAATGTCTTATTTCTCACTACTGAACACCTCTTCAGGTTTCTTCTCATCTAGCATGGCATGCAAGCTTCTATTTTGTATGTATATTGATGTATTGGTGGATTCTGACCATAATGAGGTAGAAAAATATTGACCATGCAACATGGGTTTCAAAACCTCACATACATTTCTATTCTTTCTCTTGGAAACTCCATTTTGTTGGGGGATGTATGGAATTGTCAACTGTCTTCAAGTTCCTACATCACTACAGAACTCATTTAAAGCATGGGAATCAAATTCACCTCCATTATCAGAACTCAAGGAACAGATGTGCCTTCCTGTCTGATTCTTTGCTAAGGATTTAAATTCCCAAATCTTGTTAAAGGTTTTGCTCTTAGCCTTTAGGAAGTAAATCCACGACTTTCTAGAGAAGTCATCAATAAACAATACATAATATAAATAGCCACTCATGGAAGGGGATGACATGGGACCACATACATCAGAGTGTATTAAATATAAAATCCCTTTAGATCTAGTATTACTTCTAGACAAACTCTTCTTAACATTATTTCCAAGTGCACAACCCTGAAATACACTATCATGCTCAAAATCAAATACAGACATACCTTTCACGATTTTCTATAATTGTGGGAGTGATTTGTGGTGGAGGTGGCCAAGCGTCCTATTCCATAGATCACATGGAATGATAGTGTGGTGAACCGTAACTTGAATGTACTTCATGTGTACCTTATAGATTCCTCCCTCTCAAACTCCAATAATAATTGCAGAGTTCCTCTTTGTTCTTTAGCCATAATAGTGCTTGATTATCCATGAAGATAACTCAGAAACCCTTATATTCAAGAACCGAAACTAATAGAATGTTCTTATTCAACACTGGGACATAAATAATATAATTAACATGTAAAACATCTCTGCAACTCAGTTGGAAGGAGGTGGATCCAACTCCTTGGATCGAATAGGTTGAATTCCCCTCAACTCTACCATGCGTGTGAACTTTTTCTTCGTTAAGTTAGAGATGGCACTTTTATATCCAAACATGTGCTTGGATGTGCCATTTTCAATCAACCAGGTGTCTTCAGTTGTGATGAGAGATTTGGAAAGTGTCGAGACAAGATAATACTCCATCCTTGTCTCCTTTTCCTCAGGTGCATTCTTTTGAGGATTTTCATCTTCTACTGTGGTATAAGAATGAAGCATTCCTTTACCATATTTTTTTCTTTGTACTCCCTTGCATATGGCCCTTCTTGTCACAATTGCAGTACCATAAATTTGACTTGTCAAAGTCCTTGTTTAACACCTTCTTCTTCGACTGGAAAAAATTCTTTTGAGATAAGTTCTTCTTTCATTTCTTCATACTTGTAATGAAGGAAATATTTTATTCTTTGGTGCACACTGACTTTCTTTGGTTTCAACCCTCCTCTTTGAGGCATTCATGCCACAAAATTTCAAACTTAGTTTGTACCTCTCAGCCATTTATCACAGTGAATAATGTCTCCCATGTTGATGGGAGATCATCAATGGTGTTTTGGAGAATATCATCTTCATACACCACAAAGTCAATACTAGCAAGTTGATCTCTTACCTAAGAGATCTTAGTGAAGAATGATGCCATATCCTTGTCCTTCTCCATCTTTAGGTTTTATATCTTATTCTTTAGTGCCCTCTTTTGACTCGAGGACTTATTTTCATAGAGGTTTATCAGTGTATCAAAACACTCCTTGGTGGTATTCAACGGAGTGATCCTGGACATCAGATTGTCCTTAACCGAATCATAGATGATATGTTTGGCCTTAGCTTGGTTCTTCTTGAAATTGATGAACCATGCATTGGATGTAGGCTCCTCCACCACTATGGATACTTAGCTATCCAAGTCATGTTCCTCTAGTATGTTCAACACCATCACCTTCCAAGTGTTGAAATTGGAAGTACCCTCAAGATGGTCTTTTGGTTGAACAAAGATCGATGCCATGGATCTCAAAAATTTTTCTCAGCACCTCTGGATCTACATATGCTTCTATTTTTCTTAAAAAACTCATCTCCTTCACACCCTGAGCTATGATACCATGTTAATGTTTGAGAAAATATGATGATATTTAAATTTTAAAATTTTAATTTTAGAAATATTGAATACTGAAATCAATAGAACATTCAATCACATAAAGCATTCATCCACAACATAAGATGTACCTTGGGTAAAACCCTCAAAACAATGAGGATGAAAACCCCCAACAAATATTCAGAGAATGTATTTTACACAATAATAGATTGATTTCGGCACCATGGGTGCTAGATAACAAAGAATACTAAAGAATAGAGAATATAGATCAACTGTATCAACTTGCCATGTTCCCAACACAATAACAACAAGTCAAAGTCACTTCCATGAAAATGATAGAGAATTGTTGCATGATAATAGTGCACCACATACACCAAAATTGTGAATTGTCTTCATGGATAATAATCTTGTAGATTGGATTCTTCATCATGCATAACATATGTTCCGTGCCTTTCATCTTTGACATTAATTGATGCTTAACTGACTCCAGAGTGAACTCTCCGTCTCACTAGATGTATGATCACTTAGTTATAATGTTAACTTAAGTGTCATAGTTCTTTAACTCAAGTTTCATCATGCAAACACTTTATTAACCAAAGTGTCATCCTTTGATTAAATCAAGTGTCGTCTTTTAGTTTAACTAAAGTATAAACATTTTAGTAACTAGTCGATCTTTATTAACACGTACTTAACTATTATTAAATGAATCATGGTGATTGATTTACTTTGTAGCGATCACTGTGTTTTCTTTAATTAATTGAAGCATACATTATGGATTTAATTGAAGATAAAAAAAGTTGAGTTCACTTAGTCATCACATGGGCAATTCAATTTCTATTTTTCTCTATGCATTATCTCTTTATATTTTATCTTTACTGCATGGTCAATATGTGTTTATAACTTTATTATCTTTCATATCAAATTATACTCAAGAAATTTGTCTGATGTTATGTTCATATTATATTACTTCATACCAAATGATCATATGCTAAAGTAATTTGTTCTAGAGGTAGCTAATCTCTAAAAGAGACTTAATAGAAATCGATGACCATGGTTAGAAATACATTACACAATATTGATGCTTCAACATGCAAAGCATCTACCTTTATAAATAAAGGCCCACTCCATGGGTGCCCACTATAACTTGGGGTCCACATGATAATCAGCTACCTCTATAACTGGAGGTCCACCTCATAGGTACCTATTATAATTATAAGTCCATATGGGAATCACGACTTGACACATATAAGTCCAGATCCTTGTCTAATAAGACTTTACAACATCATCACTTTGATAAATCAAAGCATTCAACTCATACCATGAGGAATAACCTTTATAATTGAAGGCTTAGGCATACTTAGGTCTAACGTAAGAATCTGTTCCAGGTTACTAATTCCAACTCAATATCTCTACCTCAACACATGAGGCTCAATCCTAGATGCACAATATTGGCTTGGAGAATGACTTGTGATGCTGTGCATTTAACAATTATACCTTAGTTCATTGTTCTTATCTTAAAACCCAGGGGAAGGGGTAATATTAGGACTTAGGCCCCTTCAATAAAGAACCATAATATTTAAGTAAAGAGCCATCATCCATTCCATCCATCAAATTACTCAAAGCATATTAAGCAACTTCAAGACAGTTCGAAACATATTCGCATAACATGAGGAAAAAACACTACCCAATGACAACATGATTTCCATAGCACAACCTAAACATTCACTATATGAACCAAAAGAAAACTTACTACCAAGAGCCAGATAATGATAAGGGGGAACTTCAAAAAGAACTAGCCTCTGCAAGCATGGTTGGTCCAACCTCTTTGAAATTGACATAGAGGATGGAAAATACTTTATCATTTTCTCACTTCTATGAGCTAAAGGCTGACCAAAACCAACACTTCTTCCTACCAAAGGGGAAAGTTCAAGATCTTTAAAAACCTCAACACTCAAGGAAGGTTGAAAAGGCTTATCATCTGTCAACTTATAGGGATTCAAGGTTGGGACTAACTAACAAAGAGAAGACTCATTCTCATTCACATTCTAGGTGACACCGACTGAAGAATGTGAGATATCAAGGATCGACATCACAAAAGGATCATTTAAAATGAGATGAAAAAGTGGGGAAGGATTCCTCAAGGTCTCACTCCCTAATGTATGGAACCATCATAATAAATATAAGGAGGCAAAGAATCAGACAGAGGCACCCAGTGCATAACTTCAACCACATGAATCATCTCAAAAGAGCTCACAAAACAAGCAACCGAAGATTTTCCTTTTTCCCCGCATACATATCTTATATAATTTTCAGCTAACAAACCACTTGAATCAAGATATGGAAGGATGGATCAAGAAATAGACATACCTTTCTTCTCGGGGATCATGTCAAAAATATTACTTCTATACATTTCTTCATTAGAAACCAGAGGCAGAAGCTCTAGAAAGGACATCTTCTTCTTTTGGAAAAAGTCTTTGTCATACTACACCGATCCATATTGTATACACTTGTCACCCTCACGGGAAAGAGGAACTTGAGTACAACTAATAACAAGTGGTTTAAAACTCCCCAAATCTAGTAAAGAAATTGCAAAGTTGAGCACAACCATTCTAAATTAGAAATTGTAACACCCAATGCAGATTTCCAACACCATTATGATTTCTTGAATATATTCTTTCATTCCTTCACCAGGTGTTGAGTCGAATGACATCGCTTACATCTAAACATAATGCCTAAGTAATCCAGTTGTTGAGTGTACCAATCACCAACATTGATATTTAAAACCTCCCACAGTCCTTCTATGAGATCAATCTCCACTAAAATCCTATCAATGGTCATAGTGTTGTTTGATAAGTAATTGAGGTCCACAAAAAATTCCCAAGGAGAGATCCTATATTCCTAAGAATCCCTTCGATCCAAATATCTTGTCACAATCTGGGTAGTTTAACCCAAATGGATTTCCTACAATCCCTTTCTTTGGTTGTGTCAAAAAAGGGGTCCAAGACCAAAACTTCAAGGCTGCATATCTCTAAAACTAGACTTTTGATCACAACTTCTTCATATCCTTCTCTTGCCTAAGCTTCATTCCCACTCACCCATGCACTAGGGTATAATAGAAGGGCTAGTACCCGAGTAGGTCGCCCCATGTTTCTGCATCTCATCTCCTCAAGGTGGCCACTTTCATAACCCTTTTTCCAAAATGACCCATGGTAGTGAGGGTAGACATGGATATAACTTCATTCATTTCAACATCATCTCCTAACGCTAAAGAAATCTCATAATGTTTTCATTTAACCCTTTTCTTATATACATCCTTAATATAATCAAGGGATTTTTTTCTTCATCCCCACCCTTACACTACCCTAATCCATTAGGAAATCCTTCTTTAGGACCCAAACTCATCTGCTTAGGAGAACATAAAAACCACATAATACCTCTTAGAGAAGTTGAAACAAAACCCCCTTCAAAGTCATAAGGATCCTTTAAAAAATATTGTTAGAAGATGTTCTCTCTAGGTGTCTTCCCGAAGAAAGTTTCTCTAGGACATGACACGAAGACTTTAAATTATGAGCAAACCAATCTCATGACAAATGCTACAACATGGGAAATGAGTTTGTGTTATAACCCATTAGAAATTTAAAAAGACAGAATAAAAACATATTAAGAACATCATCTCTCATCTATCAAGGACCTTGAAACACCTATCAATATTTTGGGTCGCTCCTAAACCTAATTGCTCGAAACCCATAGCTTGCTTCTCCACCCTTGCTAATATGCGTATAAACCATAATGCTCTTATATATATATAAATTTTCCTTTTTTAATATTTCTAATCATTTAAAACTAAAATTACGATGATAATAATTATAATTTGTTGAAATTGGGCTTTATGGTTTAGTCTGTCCCAATAAATGTTGCTACTATAAAAATTAATTCTTCTAAACTACTTCAAATATCAAGAGTTTCTATTGCAATGAAATCAATTGTATTAAATGATTTAAAATGTATAAATAAACCAGAAATGGAGGTTGTATAAAAATTCAAAATAAGGAAATAATAAGCTATTAAGTCATAGTAATTAAATCTAAAACAAACTTAAGACCAAGAACAAAGCTATGTTTATTACCTTTAAGAATATTTACATTGGAGTATTGAATAGTTCACAGGCTAATAAGGAAAATGAATCTATGATCTTCCTATGCATTTATCATATTGGTTGAGGTGTTATGGCATGTGAATTAAAAGCATCTATTCATAATTTAATAATACATTATTGGTGAGGGAACTAGAAATTGTGAATATATATATTAATTTTAACTTAAAATGATTCAAATGGAAGGACACTAAAGGTATAAGAGTTAAAAATAAAGAGTATGGAAATAAGTGAATTAATAATTTGAAAACATGATTTTTTTCCATTAAAATAGTAAGTGAAGAGAAGATTGTAAGGATGTTTATTCATTTTTAAATGGTATATTTTTAAAATTTTAACCATAATATGTTCGATTATTATTTTATAAAAATAGTCAAATTTCTAAGAATTTTAAATAGTTTTTGGGCAATTTTGATATTGTTTAGAATAAAATATTTTATTCTATAGAATTTAGGCGAACCATTTAAAAAATATAGAAATATAAAACTTAATTTTATAAAAAAAAACATCTAAAACTAACTCATCCTATGGGATAACTTTTACTCCTAAAATTTTCCATGGTAAAAAGTACACACATAATTGAAAATATACTCACAATATCAAAAGTCTATTTTAAACATTAATATCAAGTGAATAAAAATAAAAATTTCTATCAAATACAGATAACTATGTAAAACATTATTTTTTCAACTGAAGAATACAACCCAATTATATATAGTATTATTTTTTTACACCATAAAAAACAACTTGATATATTAAAATCAAAGTTGCATCATAGCATTACATCTTCTCACAGAGAAGTGAGATATTCTCTTTTTTAGTCTAATAAAACTCTACCCCATACATATTGTCTATTCACTTCCCATGCCAGTAAATACATCAAATAGATTAAAAATCTTATCCTAAGATCTTCCATATCCGTACTGAATAAAAAATCAAATAGTTCAATCACAAAAAACTACATACATATCATATCTAATGAATCTAGCAGAGAAGTAGACTATAAACTAAACTTTATCAAAACATCTCATACACCTAGAGGCCATCTTACTGCCATCTATGAATTCTTCAAATATAATTTTGCCATCCAAGTTTACTATAGCCTTCTTAGATAGCTTATCCACATTGCCATTGAATTCCCTATAGATATGCTTGAAATAGACCTAATCATTAATAATACTTTTTGAGTCACCAACCACTTGAAGGAAGAACAAGTTTCTTTGTTTGGAAGACCAAAGAAGTCCCTAAAGAGATAAAAGCTACACTTTTGTATCTGTGCATTTACCAACACCCATCCACAAGTTTATCACATGATTTGATTGAAGTTTAACAACTATACCTTCCTCACATAATTCATGTCATTCAACGTCATAAAAAAGAACCTGTTATCATATTAGCATCAAGTGCACCCAGTGGAGTAATTCTTGGATCTGTCACAGATCTAACTCTAGAATGTCCAGAATAAAGTTTAGCCACTTTTATACTAACATGTACTATATTTGGAATGGTTTCCTAGAATATATATTTATTCCTTTCCCTCCATACTTCCCAAATAGAAAAAAAGGGAGGTAAAATAGATTTTTTTGATCTCTAATCCAATGCTCCATATTGTCTTCGATATAATAAGAATCCCATGGAAAGACAAATTGAAAAGTCTTTCTCAACTTAGCCCAAACTTCCTGAAAAAAGGAACAATATCTAAACAAATGGTCAACTGTCTCCAAGTCACGTTTGGAGAGGATACACCTACCAGGCCCAAAGAAGCCCCTCTTTTGTAGAGAATCCCATGTTAATATCTTCTTGTGGAAATTAAGTCAAAACACTTAATTTTCAACCAAAAATGTCATTTCCAAAATATCTTCGTCCACCAGCTCGACTATTCCGTAACTTGTGCTTCATAATAAAATTATAAACCAATTTTGTTGTGACAGACCCCCTTCTTTTGTTGAAAAAAAAAACTAATTTGTCCTCCTCATTAGACAAAGAAATGCCCGCCTGATACAACCTATTCACATAAGAATCCCATTATGATGCAAGAGAACTAGTTAAGTTCAAATCGCTTAAGGAATACCAATAAACATCTCCATTTGACCAATCTCCCACCACTTGCTGAAGGACGATAATATTTTTCCTGTGCAAATGTGCCAATAGATCCTGGTAGAAATAGAAATTATCCATAAGAACAATAAAAGGATCGAATCCACTTGAGTACCCCTCCCAATCGACCAACAAATAGGTTGATTAATTATTAGAAAAGACTTTAAAAGGCTATGCCAAATAGTCAAAGCATTTGATACTTTTATCTCATGTAATCTAAACCAATGAACCAAAACATATCTTTTCATATATTTGACCTTCACCAATTTTCCCCACAACCCTTTATCAAATAAGCTACGCCACCAGATTTTAGCACACAATGCTCTATTAAAACAACTTAGGTTTTTTATCCCCCACACCCCAGGATTTTTGGCTTTGAAATGCACTCGAAAGAAATAAGGTGGAATTTTGATAACTCCAACTTCCTTACTTGTAAGAAGCAAATTTCTTTCCCTCTAATCACTGCTTCCAGAATGATAAATGAAAAGAACCAAAAACCAAGAATACTTTGCAGAACATAATTAAACATAATTAACTAAGACAAATCTCCCACCCAACTTAAATCAATTTTAAGAATGTTATTTGCAATAAATTATCTTATAAACCTTAATATGTATATAACAATAGAATTATTATTATTATGTATAAATATTGAAATTAATATTATTTTGATTGCACATCACTTATATTTTCTTAAAAAATTGCATTAATACGGGCTGCTAGCCTTCTACTATATTTTATTTGAGCTCTTAGTGAACATATTGGTACCTAAAAAATACATTAAAATATGTGCTTCTACTATACAATTTTATTTGGGCTCTTAAACGGGATGTCCCAGTGAGTATTATTGAATTGAGTTACTAAATATAAAATTTTATTTGGGCTCTTAAATGGCATTTCCGAGTGAGTATTATTGAGTTGACTTACTTAAAAAAGAACGAGAATGGAATAAATAATAAAAAATAAATAAGATATGAATGAATAATAAAAATGAGATGATTTTTGCAATGACAGTTGTATAAATAATCATATAATCCCAAGGGACATTTTCTTGGGGTGACTATTCATAAATAGGTTTGGCTATTAAGTCATTTGATTATTTTATTTTATTTATAAATATTTTTTATTATTTATATTATTTAATTTTAGTTTAATTTATTAATTATGTATATGATATTATTTTCTCTTTTGGAAAGTTTTGTTCTAAGAAGTAATCTTAGATGATTTTGTTTTGGTTTGTATGGTTGTTTTATTTTAATAGTGGGTTGTGTTTCTTTATAGGGTAGGGAAGGTGTGGGATTGCTATTTATTTTAGTAAAAGATGTAGGTTTTTTAATTTATATAATTTGTAATTTTTTTTGTCATTTAAATTGGTTTTGGAGGTTTGGAGTAGATGTGTCTAATTATATTTGCTATTTTGTTTCTAACATCATGTATATCTTACTAAATTATAGAATTCAAAATTTAATTTATCATTCAAAGCTTTGTGTTTATGCTAAGACTTTATGGTACCTTCCTATTACTTTGAATTCTTTTATATTGATGTATTCATTTAAAATGTATTAGAATGCAACATGGTCTAAGTCTTCCATTGAAATACTTTAACGCTATATTCGTAGGACAACTAGAAAAAAACCAATTCTCTCTTGTTGGAGTGTGGATATTGGGAAAGGTACAAGTTTTGTGGTTATCCTTGAACAATGATTGAATAAAATAAGATTTAAGATTGATGGTGTAAGGTTTTCAAAGCACTAGGAGGAATTTGACTCACATATTATGATAGAGTGTTAGCTCGCGTATTCATAATTTCTTGTTTCTATCATTCAAACACTGATGGCTTGGGAAGTGAAGGCAATAAGTAACATTAACAAAGTTATCATTGAAACAAGAAAGACAATGTCTAGGAGTGAGTTAAAAGATGATCAAACTCAATTTTCCATGTGAGTTTATGTTTCTATGTGAAGTTATCTAATCATTTTTTTGAAATTTCTACAATTTGGGTATTTTAGGCTTATGCTTTTCCTCCTAAACAATTTGACATCAGTTTGCATTTGAATCCAATGTTATTTAATACACTTTTTTTTTCACATGTGAAAATCTTAACCTTGAACTTATTTTTATGTCAAGGCCCAACAAGAATTGATCATGAGTCTGCTCCATTACAAAGATTTCAAAGATCTAGATTAACCCGTACACCGTTCCCATCAAAACGATTTAATACATGTAATATAAAACAATCAAAACATAACCATTGACATTGAGTTATACACAACCTTATTGCATTATATTAAAGTGCCTTTTTCTTTTTTATTATTATAAGTAAGCTTTGTTTGATTAAACTTTTTTATTTCTCCTTTATTGGCATTGTATGTGCTCTCAGTATCATGATGTTAATGTTTAAATTTGTCCTTCATCGTTGACGATCAGAGGCAAAATTAATGATAACCAACTAGTGTCAATGCCCTTCTACTTACAATGTAAGTCTCAAAATGAATAATATTAATACACTTATACAAGCATATAGAGTGTACGTCTCACAATGAATAATACTAAGGAGAAGTGGTACTTCATGAAGGTTATTAAAGGTTGAGATTGAGACATAGTGTGCTAATAAGTTGAAAATTTTGTCTTTTCTTAAGGTTTATGTTTCAAGAATTTATGATTTTTTTATTTATTTAATTTTTAAATTTTTTTTAATATATATTTGTTTTTTTTTTAATTTTTTATTTAATGATTGAAAAGTGTCATTCTATTTTTTCTAAAAATTTATGGGTTCAATTTGTTTTAGGTTTTCATGGCAACTACCTTGACATTGATGAATCCAATAGGTAGTTGATTATGAGTTTGTACAAGATTGAGTAGTTAGTTTGATGCACTCTTTTTACCTTGTTTATACAGTTTTTTGATTATGTATGGAGGGATTGGGATTATCTCATAAATTAAGTAGTAGTGCTTTTTGCATAATGATAGTGGTTGATATTGTAATATTTTTGAATGACTGTGGGGAATATCTATGGATTGTATTTAGGTTCTTTGCTTCAATAAATAAGGATGAAACTTTGCTTGTTGAAAAAAAAAAAGATCGACATATAATGTTAGGTGTGATCCACTAAGAGGGTTGTATTAGCAATGCCTTTAACCCACCTTGCCTAATATCTTGATATTAGAGAGGAATTCCTAAGACCCAAACTTTCATTTCCACCCTGACCTATAGTTGAATTCAACATGACAAGATTGATGTCGTAATTAACCAATAGGGAAGTTTGACCAATATGTAGGCTGATAATGTAGGGTCAGGGGTCGGACCTTCATGTCACTCATGCAATTGTATTTAAGGGATGATATATATCCAAACTAGGCATTTTAGTCAGATTTCCTATCATTATCCACTTTCAAGTCACAAGTGGACTTTTTATAGGTTGATGGGAGTTCCTAGAATTTCATGGATAATGTTATTACAAAATCATCTTTATCGATTTCACTTATTAAACATATAATTCTAAATAACAAGCATTCCATAAAGTTAATTGCAAAGTTTCTATAACTTGCTAATTATTTGGCATGTCCAATTATTATGATCTAATACTCCTACAATGCACCATCTAATTATTTAGCATGCTCAATTATTATGATAAAATATTCCTACAATGCATCATTTAGTTATTTGGAATGTCCAATTGTTATGATATAATACTCGTCTAATGAAAGTCTAGTATGATTCATTCTTTCATATTGTTGGTATAGTACCTGCAGTGGCTTATTCTATAGGGATACCTCATACACAACTATTATATTGAATTAATTTTGTTTAACTATAATAATGTATTCATGTTATGTTTCCTTATGTGTATATTTATGTAATTAAACTACCTTTACATAAGAATGAGACTAATTTCAATTCAAGGAGACATAACTTTATTATACTAATTTCAATTCAAGGAAACATAAATATATTATGAATGTTAACTTCAAATATTTATATATTTACTTTCAATATTTAATACATTAGTTTCCAATACTTTAAATAATAGTTAACTTTCCAATACTACAAATATATATTGGTATTTTTTAAGGTAGTGACAAATGGGTGGTTGTAAGCATAACATCACATAATTAACAAGTTTTTAATTACTTAATTTAGTTATTAATTATTAGATCTTTATTTTATATGCATAAATGATAAATGCATTTATATTTTTGTTTAAGATTTTAATTTTTAATTTATTTTTACTTAATAGTGAAATAAGTGAGTGCGGCATTTCTAATATATTTACACACTTTCACTGTCATAAACATAATATATAATTTATTATTAAAATATAAAATACTTTTTTTTTTAAAACATCTCTTATAGAAATAGGTATTAGACTAAATGATTCAGAGGATAGATTGATTTGGAGTTGGAGCAAAGCTATAAGAAAAGTAAATTTCAAGTCAACATATGCAGCCATTGTTTTGTCTTACACTAATTATGAGCTCAAATGGTGGTATGGTAAGATCTATAAATGAAATTTTCCTTTAAAGCTTAAATGTTTTTTCTAGTTAATTTTGAAAAATTGTATTTTAACTTGGGAGAATTTGGTAAGAAGGGGTGGAATGGCCCTAGTCAATGTATATTATGTAAGAAATAAATTGAAATTGTTGATCATCTTTTTGTCTTCTGCAATTCCATTAGACTTGTTTGGTAGGATATCAATGAAATCTTTCAAATTAATTTGAGTTGGGGTACTTGTAACATTGAAGACAACTTTAAATTATGGGGTCAACAAGTCAAGAATCATAAACTCGGGGATACTTTTAAGAATCTCCCCTAGATTTATATGTATAATAATTGAGTGAATCTCCATGATACATAGGAAACGTTGAAGGTTATTTTATCAAGAATATAATATGTATATATAATTTTTTGTCCATCGAATCTTTCATTGAATTATAAAACCTTGTAAAATATTGGTGAATCTTTCGTAAAATTATAAAATATTATAAAATCTTGGTGAGTCTTTCATTGGATTATAAAACCTTATAAAGATTTGACAAATATTTCATAAAATTCTAAAATCTTGGAGAATCTCCATTCAATTATATACTTTGTACCTCTCTTTTAGTGCTTATGTATTATTGAGACGGAAATGATACTCAATAGATAATATATAAATTGTCTATTTGTAATAATTTTCTTAGAGTCATGAAACTAAGTATTATATATCATTGATGCAAAGTGAATACTAATTATTTGGGATACATAATGAGTTCCATACAAGATATTCTTGCCTGTGAACCCTTTTTTGTGGATTGTGCGTCGTGATTCCGCAAAGCATGTCTAAATGAAATGTGTTCAACATTCGTCGTTGAAATTTCCAATCCTTCTTCCTCCATTATAGCCAAGTATATGCAATATGAAAAAAAATATGTATTGCCTTAAACAATATTGCAAATAAAAGCAACATAAAAAGAAAATATCAACATAAGTTACAAATCATAATGAAGTTTAACTTTAACATTTATGTATAAGGAATATTTTCAAGACCATTTCCAAAGAAAACCTCTCCCTCTCTTCCCCGTTAAAACTAATTGAGCTAACCCACTTAACCAAAATACTTTTAATGTGCATGTTAACACTATAGCCTAAGTGTGTTTTTTTATCTTTCTCTAAATTTACATTAATTTCAGCAAGTCTCCCGCTAATTCTCAAAAGCTCTGAGTATCCACAATCTATCATTTTCATTGCATTATAAAACTTTCCAAGTTAGTAAAATTTTCTAATCATCTTCTTATATATATTTACAAGTTCATTTTTTTCCTCTTATATATATTTACAAGTTCATTTTTTACAAGATTATTATTGTTTTTAAAATGATTTAGAAAATCATTATTTTAATTTTAAATAATTTTTTTAATTTTTATATTTTTATAAATTTATTTTTTACAAAATAATTTTTGTTTTTAAAATTATTTAAAAAAATTATTATTTAAATTTTAAATAATATTTTTATATTTATGAAACAAAAAGAACAAAAAGTTAGTTTTATTATTTAATCTCCCAAACCCAATCTCCAAGTCATAACCAAACATCACTTATATATTGAAGCCATCAATTGCGAATGTTACCAAAAAAAATCAAATATTTTTAAACACATATTTTTTTAAACTCATTTGATTTTATATCTTAATTTTAAAAAAAAATTATTTATTTAAAATCATTTGATTTTATATTTTTTTTATAAATGAATATTTATTTAAAATTATTTGATTTTGTAACTTAATTTTGATTGGAAAATTATTTATTTAAAATCACTTAATTTTATATATTAATTTTTATAAAAAAATATTTATTTAAAATCATTGACCCTATATCTTAATTTTATAAAAAAATATTTATTTACATTTATTTGATTTGATATCTTAATTTTATAAAAAAAATTATTTACAATTATTTGATTTTATATCTAATTTTGATAAAAAAAATTATTTATTTTAAATCATTTAATTTATATCTTATTTTTTATAAAATATTATTTATTTTAAATGTTTTTTGTTTTTTTAGTAATTAGAGGAATCAACAACTAGACACGGGTGGGGCACAGGTAAACCTGGGTGGGATTTGATCTCGTGGCCTCCAATTTACAAGTGACTTCATAACAACTGAACTGCCAATGAGCCACACCCGTGCAAGCTTTAAATGTTACCCAAAATCACATATTTATAAAAAATCTTTATTTAAAATTATTTGATTTTATATTTTAAATTTTTTATAAAAAATTATTTAGTGAAATCCATTTGATTTTAGATCTTAAATGTTACCTAAAATCAAATATTTATTAAAATCATTGATTTTTTCAAAAAATTATTTATTTAAAATTATTTGATTTTATATATAATTTTAAAAAATATTTATTTAAAATCATTCATTTTTATATCTTAATTTTATTAAAAAATATTTATTTAAGATTAGATTCTATATCTTAATTTTATAAAAAAAAATTATTTAAAATGATTTGATTTTATATAATTTTATAAAAAATATAATTTTTTTTTTTATCTAAAATCATTGATTCTACATCTTAAAATAAATATTAGATTCTATATCTTAATTTTATAAAAACTTATTTGACTGTATATATAATTTTGATAGATGGATATTAATCCTCAAATTGATATATTATGCTCCCTTCCCATATTTTAGAACATATAACAGGAAGGAGCCCTGAATGGTATATTAAGACGTGAAATCTACTCTCCTTCATGCATGTGGGATATATTCCTTCTACACGAAAAAACAAATTAATGTGTCGATGGAGATTACCAAGGGAAAATGGATACCAAGCACCGATGATCAATAAAGAAGAACATGTGAGCGATGATCAGTGGATTCCATACTGATTATACGAAACATACAAGTGCCCGATCGTCGAATTGCCAGCAAAATGAGAAATGCCGGGACTGTTGATGGATCATCCAAGTATTAAAGGTCCACACGGGTGCTATTGATGTGGGAGTTTCAGATAATTTGAAAGCCTGTGCACGAAGTTAAGCGGCCATTATGGTATCATGGCTCATATTCAAATCCACCTTTCCAAGGCAGAAGATCACAATTTGGAGTAGCAAGAGAGAATCAGTTTGTATATCCTTTATTATCATTTTCATCTTCTTGCTTGAATGAATTATATAAATGTTGAATATCGATCGTTGTCTATGATTGATAGATTCTTGAGCACTAAAATATTGGTTGTGATTGCCTAAATTCGTGCGTTTTGTTCAAGCAATCTTCATTCACTCACAAAGAATTTCTGTTTATTGAATGTTTCATCCAATGAATATTTAGGTTTAAGATGCAAGTGATGCTTGAGTATTTCATGTTTGTTCTCTTTTCTTCTACCTTCTATCATGCCAACTATCTCAACTGGTATTCATCTAGATTGCCTCTAATTCATAAAATGTTAATAAATGACTCCATGCCCAATGACTTCGATCAATATTTTATAGTATTTCTTGATTCAATTACCTGCCTTTTAATCTTTCTCGATCAAGTCTACCTAATCCACCAACATTCCCAAACCCACACAAAGAATCAAGATGTGTTAGGCATTCTCCTTTTGTAGTCAAGATCATCTTCTAGCACTAACAATGCCAATGTAGTCTAATAATTGAATTCAATGTCATATAATAGGTTTGGCTTAAGCATGAAAGGCATCCATATACCAAATATAATAATATAACCATAGTTTATGTGATTAGAGGACCCATAGGACTATTACTACACGTTGTTTTTTATGGATGATCTCTGAAACACGAAATATAATTAACAAGATCTAGATATTTCAGCATAGCACAATTTATTGCAAAAAAAGGTGGATACCAAGTTAGTTCTTTTTTCTCCATAGTTAAGCCCCTATTTTGGATGGGAACGGGTAGGGTAGTAAATCGATTAGAGGAAATTTGGGGTCTAAAATGAGCCTCCTAATGAAAATTAAAAAAAAATCCACATCACACTACAAATATGCCATGTCAGATTAAATTTAATGAAAATCTAATGAAAGTCAACCTAAATTGTCTCATTAATGGTAGTTGACAACTATATTCAGTTAATGTAGAGTTAAGATATATTGCTTAAAAATATTAATGAAATATTTTGATTCTCGTGCACACATAATAAATGATAGGAAACTTTTGAATTTTGTATTATTATTTTTTTAAATGAATAGACCACTACTTTTTATATATTTAATAAATTTAAAACTCAAATATATTCATTTATAATGAAAATATTATTATAATAATATTAAAAAATTAAAAAAATCTCTATTATTTTTTAATATAAATTTTATATTAACTCATATAAAAAATATTACATCAAATAAAATTAAAAACAATAAACTATGTATATTCATATTGTTTTTTATATTAATATAAAAAAAAGTTGTGGTTTAATGGGTAGGTAGGTAAAATAGAAAAAAAGTAAAATCAAATTTTATTATAATTTTAGTAACATTAAAAATAGTTTTTATTTTTTATTTTGTTAGTATTTAAATGTTTTATTTATTTTTGGATGTAATAATTAAATATATTTATTTTTTAAACATTATTTATAAATATTAAAAATACTAAATATCTTTTATTTAGTATTTCAAGGTAAGTCTATTTAAAATTAAATATTTTTTTTTTTAAATTGATTAATAAATGCTTTTAGTATTTCAAAATGCTTCCACTACAATTTTAATTAATGCGAAAGTTATGTTTTAGAGGAGTTAGAAGTAGTGATCAAATAAAATATTCTATATTTATTAGTTAAAGTTTATTTATCTTATTTCGAGATGATCTTTTCAAGAACTTAACCAAGGTGAGGTTGATATGGAGTTAGCTATTGTCAAATAAAAATGTGACACATAAGCATTATGTGTCCAACTCAACCATAATGGTTGACCAAAGATATTGAAATTCTATTGGTTTAAAAATTCAACTCAATCTAGCTCATCCATGGCACAGTTTTTTATAAGACCCATTTTAGACCCCAAATTTCCTCTATTCATACAAGATACCCTTTAAAATCAAACTACCTTTCACTAAGGTTAGGGATTGAAAGGTATCTATTTTGTTAAAGTCACCCCTAACTTGCGCCTTGCCTCATCCCTATGGAATATTGTTAGCACAGGGAGCAAGCCTATCGAGTTTTGAACCCGTAGCATCATTGCTTCAAGATAAAGTGAAACCTAGGACACCAAGTCAATGTTACTTGTAATAATTCCTTGAAATATCAATGTATGATACCTTGTTAAGAGTTAGGACCTCTTGATTTTCACGTTGATCAATGCTTAATGTGAAAAGTAAAGGGTAAGGTAGTGATGAAACTGTAGAAACTTTATTGAACTAGATTTTTTTTCTACAATCATGTATCAAAGTCTGATACCTTGTTAATATTAAATTCCTCTTGATTTTTACAATGATCAATGTTTAACGTGAAAACTAAGGGTAAGGTAGTGATGAAACTAAGGAAAAATTAATGAACTTGGTTTCTATATATAATCACGTGTGACATTTGAATGATGTTCGTCCAATCCCAAACTTGCAAAGTTAAATATTCCAGGTAAAAGTGATTAGATATTATTCCATTTGATATTCGAAAAATCCAATTTGTGATATCAACATATATGCTCAACATTGATATTGTAAACCTAGGGGATAACAATTGCATAGTTAACAACAACAAAAACTAATGTGAAAAGTAGTTGATGTAAAATAACATTCTTTTACAAAAATCTTATTTTTATTTTGGAGGCAATTCAGGCAACTAGAAAACTAGAAAACAAGATCATTTAATCATATTTTCTTGTTCAATTTTGTGTCTATATTCCTATTTCTGTAAACATGTAAATGTATAAATCTAAATTGTATCAGTGTACATGTAAAATTAACTTCATGAATTTTCATAAAGTTACTCAATAATACAGTTGTAGCATGCATATATTTAGTATGTGAATAATTAAATTAAAATTAAAATACCTGACACTGGTGGTTGTAGTAGATCCTATAGGTTCCTTCAGCTTCCTGTCCAAGCCTTTGTTATAAAAAATGGATGAACCACCCTGTCGACTAGCCCTTGTTGTGCTAGCCCTAGAAAACCGATGGGTTTCCTAACCCCTGAGTTGACATACCAATAATCCTGAGAGAATATTCCTTTTATTTCCCCAATATTCCTCCCTTTCCAATAATTTCTCTGTCGTTGAGTTAACCCCCTCCTCAATATTTTCCTTCCTCCTTTTGTTACAACACTTTGTCCACTTTCCTCTCGTAAACCCAAAATACCCCCACCCCCACCCCCCTCAAATCCCTAAAACACTTGTCTATATACCATTTTTCACCTTCATTAGCCTCCCGCCTTACTTCACTTCCCTCCCCAAAACCTTCAATTCGATGGCTTGTTTTACAATCTAATTCATAATAAAATATTATTTCTTCAGTACTTCTTTTCTCAAGCAGTTCAATAGTATTACAACTAGTTAAGTTGAATTCATTGGGTGGAATGTACATCATTTAATGATTCTCAAACTGTTCAATTTAGGACCTTCATGAGACGGGGGATCAATTATTAGTCTTATCCTTCATTTAATATGTTGAATAAAATAATAATTACATAGTTATCATGTTGACTCTTTCAAATTTGAAGGGGTTGTTTGATTAAATTACAAGATGTAAATTCTAATCATTTGTCTAACATGGCAGTACTTTATTAATATATATATATATTAATGAGTCTTATCTTAACTTACTTTGTACATTCAATAAATAAATAATACCTTTACATCACAGTTTTCGAACAATCACCTTTATAATATTTAACTTATTAATTGAACAATTCAATATTTTCACTTATGATTTTTGTAATCGACAGATTATTATTGGTAATTTTAGTTTAATACCACTGCTGCTACTACTACTACTACTAATTGATGGTAAATAACAATATCACATTTATTTGTTTAATCACTAAGTACACTAGCACTAATATAGTACACTTTTATCAATAAGGAAGGTACATTTAATTGTTTAATTAATCATTAATAATAGTTAAATAGTACAACTTTCCAAAGTTAATGTTTATCAACGACACTTCATATTGACGACACTTATCTTAATTGCTTATTATAATGTTTACATACAATTAATGAATAGCTTAATTGATTTTTTTTTACATATATCCAATAACTTAATATTCATTATCTAAATTTGATCAATGCCTATTTAACATATTTACTTACTACAAGTTACACAATTATTCAGCATGTTAAGTATTTGTATATCGATTCTAGTGTACATGTGCAAAGTGTGCATGCATGGCCAATGTATGCATAGGTCAGAAATGTACTATAAGAAAAAGTCATCTCGCCTATGCATACCTGCTAACTAATAATAATAATCATCCATGCAAGTAGAACACACATAAATATAACATAATTATTTTAGCATCCCCAGTTATTTTAACAGTTAACCCTTTAAGATTTCATATCATTATCTTTATGTTTACATTAGTTTAATCATTCAAGTACAAGGAAGGGTACCTACTACCACTAACTCGAGATCAAGGAATACCCAACCCTTAACAATACTAACTAACATATCCTCCCATCCTAACCTACGTTTGCATCCTCCCTATCTTTCATTTGCTAGTACAAAAGTGGATGCTAGTTATACTGGCCTGACCACATAGAACTTGAGAGAGGTAGCGTTGGCTAACTAGAAGACCTAGCCTCTCCTAGAAGGCATCTGAATGTTGTCATCACAATAAATTGGGTAGCGTGTCTTAGCACGACCCTCCCATGACCTTGGGTATCATAGAAAAATAGGCTATAACATACATCCATCCCTCTCAACATCCTGGGCTTGTACCCTAACAAAACCATACTATGTTGCTATTCAGATTATTGGAATGTGTCATCGTATCATCTATTTGGTAAATAAGGCTCTCTACAAAATATGTACTACACAACACTTCATATCAAGTATCCGATGATTACATAGCTCCTATGTCTTGCGGATTAGTACTTTGCAAACATACATTTATAACCATATCTCCATCCAATCATCTGCTGGTCCATATTATCAAAATCATTTCCTGTCATCACATAAAATCATTGAATCGATCACATCATGGGTTGGTATCCACGTACCACATCATATATATCACATTTCATCAAGGACGAAAGCTAAACATACACTATCGTTATGAGAGAAAGGAATATCATGATAACTACATCATAGTAACCACATAAACATAATAACATCATTAGAATGATAAATCACAACATCATAATCATAGTATCAACATAATCATAGTAACATAATAAACATAGTAGGAACATATATTTAGGTCTAACATGCCGAAAATACTAAGTTTACTTAGTCTATTTGAGTCCAACAAATAATAAGCAAATAAAGTGCAATATGTCTGATTGATAAACATGCTTAGTCAAAATATGGGGCATAATAGTAAAGTTGTCTACAGGGAATTGCCAAAATAATTGTCATGAATTATAACATATTACAGAAGATTATAGATTGTTCAAAAAATTGTAAGCCCTAGATAATAGTCTTAAATCCCATATATGGCAATATAAATATGAAAAATGAAATCCTTTCAACATTCATAAGATAGTAAGTAGGATACTTGGGAAATATTTATTAATGAGCATAGAATATTGTAGGAATTTGAATAAGTAAACTTTGATAGACTTGAAACCAATTTAAACTTTGGAAAACACTAATAGTATGTATGGTTGTTCTTCAAAATGTGTGTTCCATCCACCTCATCTTACTGCATTCTTACCCACATCAATGAGCACGGAAGAATAAGTAAGAAAGAGGAATTGAATCTGGGATCAACCCAAATGTGAATATACATGCATTGATTTTTGCATACCAGCCCCATCTCATAGGAATCAATAAATTGAAGATACATAAACTTGTAAAAAATTTACCCAAAACATACCAAAACATGGATTTTCTTAATTTTTGTTTTTTGAAGGCCAGGTCATATTTGATCTATTGTTGTTTGAGGCTAACACATACCAAAACTTCCCATAAATATCCCATATCAACTAAATAGGCTATTAGGAGGATCAACATATGCCCCAATCATCAAGGAATTATGTGCCCAAGACTCATTTTGATTACTGTATGAGGATAAGACAAGGCAACATTCCCCTGTTTGCTTTCAATCATCCATTGAACTATTGAGGGTTTGAAAAGTGTTGGGCCTAGGAAAAGGTAAGCAGAATTCACTTAGAATTCTGATTAAGTATGAAAAGAGCTAAGGAAGGAGTTGCGACAGAGACAACGCCAAAAGGAAGGACATAAGAGAAGATGAAGGAAAAGAAGGAAAATGAGGTGCAACAAAATTAGATAAATAATAATGAGTTAACGAAAGAAGCAGTTCAAGAGGAAATTGTGACATTGCGATAGAGAATAAGCCACGATAGAAGAGAAGCCATGACAAAAGAAGAGGCCATGATGGAAGGAAATGACATGACAAAGAAAGAAGGCAACGTAGAAGAGCCATGTTAGAAGGAACGTAGTGATGAAATGGTTAGAAAGCGACATGTCATAAAGACCCTGTGTACGAGGTTGGCTAGAACCGACAAAAATAAAACACATGAAGGTATCTTTGTAAATAAGGCCATTAGTGCCTACTGTTAGGTGTCACTAGAATAGGAAAGACATCCTGCTGGATAAATGTAGGAAGTCGACCGAGAAAGTGACATGTAAAGAGTCTATAAAAGGAGGAACCCAAGCTGTATGCGGATTATCCTTAGACACTCTTTAGTATTTTTTAGCATCTGGGTATGCTCTGACTGTGTTAGTTTTTGCTAAGTGCATTGAGTCAAGAATATGCAGCTGAGTTCACAGAAGAGTGGGAGACTTAGGATAATTTAGGCTGTGTGCAAATCATCAGCAAAGTCGTAGAAGAAGTCAAGTTGATCTAGGCTGTGTGCGGATTAGTAGTAGAGTCGAGTAGAGGAAGATCAATGACAGAAGATAAGAGAGCATGAGGGGAGAGAGAAGTCTGTAGAGATAAGAAAAGAAGATCTATAATAGGGTCTACAACTTATTGCGCGGACCAAAGGTACCATATATTTCTCATGCCATATGAAGAGCACCTTTGTGGTTTTTCACGGATGGGTTTCCACATTAGATTATGTGTATATGTGTGAAAGTTGAATGTGTATGAGTCACATGTATATATGTTGCTTTGAATGAATTATTATATATTTTCTTATGAATGAATATATACATATTGGCCAGATTGTTATAAGTTGAATACATGTATGTTGAACTAGAGTTGGTGTTATATTAATTGCAAGGGAAGAGTTGATTTGCAGTCTAACTGTGCATAGAAAGAATACATAATCCACCCACATGATTTGGTCAAGCGCCTTGGGAAAAGGACAAGGGACACGAAATCCGCCACCCAATTTCGGAAACCTGGTTTTGGAAGTTACCCATAGAAAGATATCTCTGGCGAGACTGCACCTGCATTGCAGGTGTTGCCGACTGGGATTTTCTCTTTCAGGTTGATATCTTGGGCTTTGTTGTGTGCAAGAGAAAAGGAGATTGAACCTGGGTCGAAGAGACACCAAGAGGAAAACAAAGAGCTCCATCCATATCAAATGAGATCACAAATTATTGATGTCACCATCACATGAAGCAAAGATCTACCAATCTAGACTCCAAGGCATCATACTAAGCCATCCACCCATGATAAAACAGATGCAATAAAAAAAGGTGGTTTAGGACCTAAGCATATATTAATGATCATGAACTAGTTGAGATTAAGAAGATATGACTTGGAGAACCTAAGCTTTATTCAGAGCAACAAAAAAAATTATTTAAGGATTCTATTGAAATTTGTAGGAGCATGACTGCCAAAGATATCTATATTGAGTTGCACATAGGCTAACAATTCAATTCCAAAGGTTATTGACTATACATATAGTTGAAAAAAGAATCCTAACATTAATGGAACATAGAATATCAATCAATCATTGGTGGAATGGTCCCACTTATTTCAAAATATCTGGGGAAATTAGTACTTGGCCATCATGTTTTGTGATCATTGTAGCACATGGAAGGAGAGGAAGATGAGATGTAATTTATTTCTACTAACCTCCCTATCCATATAAGGCATGTGCATCGACAGTAGATACAATATTTTATGAAGGATAATCATAAATTTACCTTGTTATTTTTAGTAGTTTACTATGTGATCATCTTTGAACCTAAGTCAAAAGTTGGTGGGAAATAGGATGGAAAGGGGCATATCAACTAGCTATCTAGAATGATCTAGAATATATAGGAATTGATGAAGAAAATGACAATGATAACAAAAGTTGTTGTTGCACCTAAAACCTTCAATAAAAGAGGGTCTTAATATATGATTAAGTGCACCCTAATTTATTTTAGATTGACGATGCCATTCCAAATAATGAAAATGGTAGAATTAACTGACAAAAGGAACTATCGTTAAATATAATGGGTTTTTCTTTTCCATGAGGGATTCCTAATAGAATCCATGCTTTTCCATGACATATGAAAATTATTCCAATTACATTAGAGGAATTTCAGTCACATGCCAATAGGTATCCTACCATGAATGCGTAGGAACCTAGTACATATACCATTTTTCTCTTCTCTTAGTTGTACAGAGTTCATTTCCCTTTCCGAATACTAATAATTATTTTAAAATAAAATATGAAATAAGTAAATACATTCTAAAAAGTGAATATGCTTAATTCATGGAAGTGAAAAGAAATAAAAACATCTTTCCTCAAACCGTTGAATCAAAGGAAATCAAATGAAACCGATGAAACTACAACAAAGGGTTCAATCAAGCATCATATAAGAACTAGAAGAATTCAAGGGACTAACACAATATTTAACTAAAATAAACCCAAAATGAAACCGATGAAACTACAAAAAAAGGTTCAATCAAGCATCATATAAGAACTAGAAGAATTCAAGGGACTAACACAATCTTTAACTAAAATAAACCCATACTTCCACAATCGACATAATACTACAAACATAAGTAGTAAACAAACCAGAGAAATTTTCCAAGGTATCGGAGCTAGACATTAGCACAGTTTCATGTACTATAATGGGCCCATTCTTTATTAGCGTAAGTCTTGTTAAATTATTTATTTATCCTTTAATATCGGGACATTATTTATGTGAAGACATAGGCCCAACTTTGTCAAATTCCAACTTCATTTCCTGTCACAAACAAGAAAGAGAATGTAATATTTAAATATCAAAACATCAATATTAAATAACTTACATAAAATAATTGTAGTCCCAATAATTAATATTACAACAAAAAACACAAAATATAGAATTTTTTTTACCTGAAATGCAACCCCAAATTAACATATAGTGATCTTTCTACCATAAATGCTTTCAAACCTACTTAAAAAATAGAGGAATAATAAAAATAGTCAAATAACATGAATGACAGCATCAACCAAAAAATACCTAGACTCACAACTCGAAGGTTTCAGTGAAACACAACTGCACTAACTAGATTCAGGGCAAGTGGGGACTCCACTTGTTATCTCGTCCCTTAATGATCCAATAGACATGCGGGGACCTGAATCATGAGAAACCAACAAACTGATAGTATCATACATTTTACATTGTGAGTTGATTATGGCAGCCATGAAATATCATTAAAATGTGGAGTCTCATTAGGACACACAACCTTAATATAGTGTATTCCCAATTAGCTTATTTTCCAACCGTATAGTTAGTTGATTTGTGAATTCCTTGTCTTGGCCTCCACTAGCCAATTATGCTTGTGAAGGATAAGACAATTATGCATTCTAACTATGCCAATTGCAATTTAGGAATGTTGGTCTCGTTCCAATAGGTCTCCTACGACCAATGCATAGGAACCTAGTGCATATAGCATTTTTCTCTTCTCTTAGCTATGCAGAGCTCATTTTTTAAAATATCTTTTCTCAAACCTAGAATTAATGGAAATCAACTAAAACCAATCTTGAACCAAGCTACAACAAAGGGTTCAATCAAGCATCAAATGAGAACTACAAGCATTCAAGGAACTAACACAATTTTAACCAAAATACATGAAAACTTAAAAATCAACAAAATGCTTCAAACAAAAGCAATACACAAAGCATACAAATTGTCAAGATATTAGAGATAAACACCATCATGGTTTCATGTACTTGAATGAGCCCATTCTTTCTTAGTGAAAGTGTTTTCCAATTAGTGATTTATCCTTTAATTCTAGTACACTATATATGTGAAGAGATAGCTCCTAGCTTTTTCAAATTCCACTGTTGTTTCCTATCACATACAAGAAAGAGACAATGTAAGAGATATGCTGTTAATGGGAAAACTCAATCAGTGCAAACATAGATTGGTCAATGTCTAAATGGTTTATATCTAGAACAAAATAGAATAGAAATGAAAACTTTTCCCTAGATTTATTAAATCACTTGAATGTAAATAATATGTACCTCTTTCTAAAAGGTTCTCCTCGTTGGATTGAAGCTTTCACAATCCTTTTGATGAAGAGATAACCTGCAAAAGGTTAAACAGAAACCAGAAACAAATAGAAACTACAATATAATATAATAGTTTAAGCACTTGGCCAAGGAGAATTACTTTAAATGAGATTAGACATCATTTATGGAAAAATAATGCATTACCATATTAACAATAAGGAGGGAGAAATTACAACCATGATGCCTTGGAGTTGTACTTATTCCAACTAGCCCTTCGCCTTCATACGTGAACCTTGCTTCTTAGTTTTAGGAATATTTCAGCAACATATGGATGCTATCTTTGCTCCTCCTTCAACCATGAGGGTGAGCTTGTATTTATAGGCCAAAAAGCAATGAAGGGATTTTATGATTCTTTGGATAAGGTTAAGGGATAATCCCAAGAGGTTGGGGGTTTGATTGCCACTTATGTTGATTTGTTGGGATAATCCTCCACGAGGGATTTCTTCTAGAAGTATCCCAGTCCTTCTCTTTTTTCCTTTTAAAGAGCATCGACACACTTTGTAAACAATCAAATGACATTTGGGAGAGGTGATAATTAATGTACAAAGGAAGTAAGTGTCACCAACTCTTGTTGTAAATGTGCAACCTGCATCAGCCAAGTATGACTCCTATTTTAAAAAGGAAGAGTGCATCGAGATTGGTAAAATTTGAAACCTAGAAGGAAGAACCTCATTTCAAGCCATTTGACACAAACACTCCAAGGATTTAGGAAAGTTCAAGGGTACACATCTTATTATCATGGTGATGACAATATTTTGATGTAAGACATTTCCCCGCAAAGTATGAATATAGAAGGATATGATAGGTGAAATACTTTAACAAATGTAAGTTGGAAGTTGAGGCAAAAGGCCGTCAATTAGAGTTTTGATCAAGGACTTTGGAATACCATACTCTGACCTGTGTATCCCGTTTGACTCATTTTATGGATGTCGACCAATGCATCGCATATCCATGCATATATATATATATATTTCATGGTTACCAACATATAATGTAGATCCATGACAAACCAGAATAAAAATTGGACATATCTACCAACCATACACTGTAGATCTATGTCATTATGACTCAAACTTGAGCATAGCCACCAAACATACATTATGGATTTATGTCATCATGACTCAAACTTGAGGATAGCCAAAAGATATACATTATGGATCCATACAATGACTCAAATATTCCATTGCAACCCAGAGAAATAAATAATATAAGAAAATGACCCTAGGGTCTTCATCTCGAACACACAAAAGGTATGATTCTATCCATGTGAATAGATGTTTTGATGTCAAATATAGTAGAAACCACTTGATTACCTGTCATTGTGGTGTACCATTAACAAGTGCGAGAGAAATCGCCATTAATGTTAATGATTCCCAAGGTACCCTAGTACACTCATTGAATGTGAATTAATGAGTTCAAGTCAAATATTCAAAGGAATATTCCAAACATAGACCAATAACGTAAGCCAACTATTGGAAGTGAGGTAGCTTTCCATTGAGGCGTGCAGGCCCAAGGAACTCGTTTAATTTCTAGGTCTATCCCATGGATAATGTGTTGAAGCTTAGAAGAATAGGCCCATCGAAGGAGGGATGTGATGATTTCCCCATCATCGACAAGAAACAGGATAAAATATTTTTTTGAAAATGAGCTTGGACAGTGGAGTGACTTCAAGACTAACTCAGAGGAGATCAACATAAAGGAAAGTAAGATAACTGCAAGGACTAGGATGGTAGACCTCTCTTGAACATTCATAGAAAAAAAAGGGTGACTTGGAAGCATTAACTTAACGAGATTGAGATCACTACATAATGCAATGGAAAACCTATGGATTTCTTCAAATACTTAAAAGAGTAACATGACTCATGAAAGTGGATAAACTCAAAGGTAAGCTGATAAAGTGCAATAAAATGCTATATTCATGTTCAAGGATGATGACTTGCTACTATATTGACTTAGGTACATTATTTTTTCAAATTCCCCATCATGATTGATGAGTGCCCCTTTACTTTTTAATGAGTTGGAAGAGGATAACAAACGATCGATATAGTGCATCGTTTTGAGATGAGTCCAATCCCACATGTTCTACGAACTTGAGAAAGGAGTAGTTCGATCCCAAAAAGGGTCTTTCATTGTTGAATTTTAACGAGTCCAAAGAAGGTAAACTCGGTGTCGTTTCATGTTTAGAGAGTCTGAAAGGACTAAAGAAGGCTCAAAGATAGACATTTTTCATAAATTTAATCCCCAAGATACGAAAAAGTATAAAATAATACCTAGAAGAATTCTTTTATTCAAATTTTGACTAGAGTATTCCTTTTTCGTAAATAGTCTAGCCGATCCAAAAAAGGGATAAACTACCGTCAGAAAGATGACCTTTCAAACCCTTTTACAAGCATGAAAGAATCAATTTTTCTTGGCGATATTTTCTTATTTGGGGAAACTGTAAAGAGTGTAAAGACAACTCCAGGGGGGTCCTTTTTTCATACAAGTTTTACAAGTCCAAAAAAGTTATAAAAATATACGCGTCATCTTTTCGCTTTATTTTTTACGAACACAACTATGGTATCAAAGGCACTCAGAATCTTTTTCATATTTGAAAATGAGTATCAAAAAGTAAAAAATAAACTCCTCCATAGCCAATAGTCTCTCAATTTGACCTGGAATCTCCAAAATAAATATTACAGTTTTTTTAAAAATCAAAACATTAATAAAATAAAAGTCAATGGTAAATATATTTTCAAAATATTAAAATAAATATAATATTTCACCCCAAAAAAGCATAAAAAAGGGGTAATAGGTAATTTTTTTTACCATTGAGTGTGAGTAAGAGAGAATCTTTTTTTTTCGTGCTAATTTGATGTGGAGATTGTAGGACCATCATCCAACCATTTTTCATTTCGTCGAATCCAGGTAAATTTTATTTCCACACTCTTCCTTTTTATAGCAAATTTTCAAGTTTTTTGGTTGTTTTAATCATTTTTGGCGGTTATCATTTTAGTGTTAAGAGCGTGCCCTAGGCGATGCTCTTCTCCTTTTCAGGAAATGCATCGACGCACATACCAAAAGGGTAAATAGAATCACCAACACTCTGTGTACATAGGCTAGGTGCATCGACGCTCTGTTTGTATTGACAGAGTGCGTCGACGTCTGAAAAACCTGAAAAAATAAAAAGCAAGCAAAATTCTTATGATTTTCAATATAAATCATACCTAATGGTTGTATACAATAGTTTTTTTTGCAGATTTCTTCAATCAACATGATGATATGGAAAGGAAGAGAGCATGAATTGGATAATTCACAAGAAACTAATGACCTGAATAGTGTAATGGATTTAAGGGAGTGTGGGTTCTTAAAGTTCTTCCAAATTCTATGAATGGGAGCTCAAGTTCGCTTTTTTGACCATTTTAATTCAGACGTGGGATCCCAAAAAGTAACATTTCCAAGTTGGGATTCACATCCCTATTGTAGATGTCGAATATATTTACTTCCTTACAGAGCTTTCTAGGTGATGGGTTCTCATCTCACTTTTGGTACTGAGAGGGGGTGAAATGACTATAGATGATCTGATTTATCGACATTGCACTACTGATGCTCAATCACAAGGTGGAAAAATAGCCATTAAACATGTGATGGGTCACCCTCTTTAGACCTTTTTTCTTTATATCGATAGGGTAGAAGGTAGAAGAGTTGCTCATCAAACCACAAGAGCACATATGCTTTCTTCTCCAGAGTACATGACCCCCATAGTATTTAACTAGTGTAAGGGTGTTTTGATAAGGTTGAAAGAACAATTGAAAAAATGCAAGAGTGGAGAGTTCAAACAATTCAGTCATGTCTCTATTCTAGTATCCTTATTTTTAGAGTGCGTCCCTTTACTCCACCCACATGTACCTATTAATGATCCTGAGCCATGGGATCCACACAAGATGCGATGGGTCGAAGTGATGGATTGACACGATGGAGGTGGAAGAATGATCACTAATGGGTTATATTTTATTAGATGTCTATGTGGCCAAATTCTCATGATTGAGGACTGTACATATGTAGGTACTGACTTTAGAGGTGATACAGACCTACCACGTCCTCATGGAGATCAATGGGGTGAACTAGGTAAGAAGAACTTGTTTTTTTGCTTTTACAATATTCCATTTTTTGTTGTTGTTTTACTAAGACTTTACATTCTATTATGTAAACATTGGACCATCGAGACTAGCTGCGTCTTCTCCTATCAAGAGGCATAGAGTAGTTAGAGAGGTAACAATTCGAAATATGGAGGATTAAGAATAACTCCAATAAATCGAGCATAAAATCAAGTGACTGGATGTGGATATTCCAGACATATCCATAGATCACCTACCTCAGTGTTACCGATGCCATATAATTGAAGTTTCAGGTCAGTTTGGTTTACTTATCCATTGAGTGGCCTAAGCCATTATGTGGTATCATAAGCACAGTAGTAGTAGTAGTGTTGTACTAAAATCCATGAGCTTCATATTTTTGTTTGGCTTAGTATATTGAAAGCTACAAGCTTCATATTTTTTCCTTAGTACTCTTTTTGTAAAAAAAATTCTATGATTAATATAAAAGCGACTCTTTACAAATTTATGATGTTTTTATGATGGGGTGTTTGTACTTGGATTCCTATTAAAGATTGCTTATTTGTATGTATTATTCACACATGGCATTTGTTTTAAATGGAAATATAAGAATGATCCATGCACCATTTTAAAATAAAATTGTCTAATGAATAAAAAAATTGTATTCTTTTTCCTTGGAATATGTTAGTATTAAATATACTCGAATGACCTTTCAAGAAAATAAACCCTTCAAGAAAGACTAAGGAGTAAATGATTATGAATAGTGTATATGCGGTTTAATTTATAAACCAATATAACATGACTCACATCATTAGATAAGGAATCAGTCAATAATCTAATCACCACATGATATTCTGCGAGTTTGTTAGTCATGGGACCTAAACAGCTTCCACTTGAGCTTACCAAATCAGTAGCAGGGGAAACAATACCAATGCGAGATTCAAGGTATGTCGACTTGCACCATCTGCAAATCCTGAATAGAATTCCATTTGTACATTCAAGCATGAAATTATATAAGCAATCATGACTAGGATGAGAACCTAAACACAAAAGAAAAAAAAGTTCAAATCACATTAAGACACACTCTATAAACAAAATGTACAAGGTACGCATGCCAATTTTTCAAGCATAGTGCCTTTTAAGGTAAATCCCATTTTGGGACTCACCCAAAGGTATCCAATCATTATCAATCAATTCATAGGATCCTTTTTCCAAAACACGATTAATAATGTAAGGGCCATCCCACATAGAATCAATTTTTCCACCTCCTAACTTATCATGTTTTTGGTCGTAAGTTAAAACAAAATCACACATATTAAAGGTGCGAGGTTGAACAGATCTATAATATTGAGAATTCATTATTTTTTTATGTACCTTATTGGTGAGATCTGCATATTGATGAGTGTCATCAAGCTTGGCCAAATATAAGAAGCATTATTCCTTTGTGGTGGTGTTGGGTAGAAGTTCGACGACTAGTTTCAAGAAGGGGATCTCACATTCGATAGATAAATTTGCTTCCAGTCTATACACCAATTGAAATGGTGTAAAAATAGTGAATGTTTTTACCAAAAATAACTTTAAGTTCCTATAATTCCAAAAATAACTTTAAGTGCTAGCTAGATTTAACTTGTCCTACCATCCGTTGAAGCATAGCTTTCAAAATTTTGTTAATTTCCTCAAGCTGGTCATTGGCTTGAGGATAGTATGGTGTTGAGTTATCATGGCAGAAGCTTAGTTTAACACTTAATTATGACATCATATTGGTTCTAAGATGAGAACCATGATCAATAATGATGGCTTGAGGAACCCCAAACCTAGTGATGATGTGGTTAAACAAAAATAGGATGACAATTTTTCCATCCTCAACATATGTAGGAATAACCTCAGCTCATTTTGTAAAATAAATTATAATGACTATGATATTACCATGCCCCCCAACTGAGGTAGGATTACAATGCATAAAATCAATATCCCATTTAGTAGAAGGACCGACAATGGTGATGGGATGCAATGGAGCAGGGTGGTTTCACATTCATTTGAAATAGTTGACAAGGTGGGAATTTTTTATGGCCTCAATACAATCTTTAAAATGGAAGGAAAAAAATATCTAGCACGTAAAATTTTCTGAGCTATGGCCATCCTAGAAATATGACCACTACATGCTCCATAGTGGCAGTCATTTAACACATGTTCAACTTCTTCATGAGTTAATTAGTGTCGCAATATAGAATCAATGTCATGACGTTATAAAGTGTCATTTTAGATAAGTTAATAATTAGCATGGTGGCATATACAATGATGATTATCAGAAGACAATCTAGACAGAAAATGTTGTGTTTAGAGACACATAATTATATTTCCATACCAAGGGTACTGATGAGGAACAAAGACTCATATGGAAATGAAACAATGGGCTGCGATTCCTCACTTATACGAGGAAGGTCACACATTATCTCAATAAAAACAAAATATTTATTTGAACTAGCTTTAGCAAATTCTAGTTCAAATTCCTACAATATGACAATCTAGCGGGAATACTTTCCCCCCTGTACTTGGCGAGTTAAGATATAATACATGGGATTGAAGTCTTCTATAATGATGGTTATGTGGAGTAAAATGTAGGGACAAAATATTTGGACTGCGATGACCATAGAGAAAGATAAATTTTCCACATGTGAATATCAAGTTTCATAATCAAGAAGAATCTTACTTAAATCATAAATCACATGTTCTTGGTTGTTGTTTTCCTCTTGTATTAGTACCATTCCAATAGTGGTAAAGGATGCAACAATATAAAGGAAATAGTCTTTAGAATAATTAGGAGGCTGCAACATAGGTGCATGCGTAATAGCATGTTTGAGATGATCAAAAGTGTGTTATCCAAGGTCATCCCAAACAAAATGCATTCCTTTTTTAAGTAACCGAATGAAACAATACATTTTCTTTGCATAGTTACATACAAAATGGCACAAGAAGTTTTCTTTCCCTTGCAAAATTTAAAATTCAATGATGTTTGTCGACAGTGGTAGGGCCAATATAGCCTCTATTATTAATGGATCAATTTAGATGCATTTCTTAGAGATAATGAATCCAAGTAATGTATGGTTTCAACACAAAAAACACATTTGTGTGGATTCAAACGAATATTATAGTGGAGACATCTGAGAAAAATAGCTCTCAGATGCTCAACATGGTCTCCTCAATGTTGCAAATGAGTAGGTAAATCATTAAAATATGGTTCCACTATATGTTTAATATCATGTAAAGCATAAGACATGTCGTGCTGAAATGTTTCTCCAACATTTTTTAGACCAAAAGGTAATTTTCAGTAAGCAAAAATTCCCCATGGGAATTTAAAATACATTTTTATATTGATCGAAATGGAGTATCTCGATCTTATTATAGCTAGAAAATCCATCCATAAATGAAAATATGGCACTGCCGGTACAATTAACGATGATTTGATCAATATATGGAATGGGATAATTGTTATTTGGACAAGTACGATTGAGATCTCGAAAATTGATTCAAATCATAATTGTCCCTTGTTTTTTAGTGGTAGGAACAATATTAGAAACCCATTCTCTCAATGGTACAAGATATATGGACCTATATTTAAGACGTTTTTCAACTTCTTCCCTAATGGTCGTAGCTTTCCTTGGATGTACTTGGGAAATTTTTTGTCAGATTGGCTTGACATTAGGGTATGGTATAACTTCATGAACAACGATTGAAGGATCAATCCCTAAAATTTATTCATAACTACATGAAAATGCATCACGAAATTCCTTGAATAGGGATGTGTAAGTTTTTATTTTCGAAGGATAACAATTTTTTCCCAAATGTACGTGCTCAATGATACCAAGTTTCACCGATATGTCAATTGGAGTAGTTTTTGTAATATTAATCAAATTTCCCTCAGATGCCACATTCTATATAAGTACAAATGATTGAGGATGAACGAAACTATAAGTAGAAACAAAAGACTCAAAGCCATTTTCTACACATTGGATATTGGGAAGGAAAGAAGATCTATGATGCACATATTTCCATGGTAAATCATCTAAGGACAAAATTTCCATTATAGATTCATCAGACATAAAGGTTTGTAAAAGATAGTCCAAATATGGGGGAGGTGAATCTAACCAATATGGTAGATGATAAAGGTCTAATGCTACTAAAAGATGATCATCATGGATGCATTCATTAGATGTGGATTGGATGGCATGATAAACAACTGTAGGTGGACTTAAGGATGTTGAATCATCAATTGATTCCCCCTTAAATGAATCATTATTGTTTATAGAAATAGTATGGATAGAAGAAAATTGCGAAGGAGGAGTAGAAATCGTTAACGTAAAGACTCCCATAATTGAAGAGTCTTTAAGAAATCCTACTCCTATGTTATGATATTGTTGGATAAAAGACCCTAAAAGTGGAACATTATTTGTAGAGTTGGAATTGGTGTCGGGAGAGAAAACATGTAGTTGGTCAATGGTAACAATAATTCCTTGGTGTGGAAACTGGACTAAATGAAAAACAGAAGATGCAACATTGTGCATAACATAAACTCAGTTCCTTCCCAATCAAAGATTATAATATAATGGTGCATTGACAAATTCAATATGAATCGATACAGACTTTCCTCCCAACTCTACTGATAAAGATGAATATAATCCATAAGGGTAGAATTTTTGACCATTAAAATATTTCAAAGTAGTAGGGGAATGATTGATCTCCAAATAAATAATGGTTGTGCAAAAGAAAAGAGACATGATAGAAGTAGAGGCTTCTTCGTCCAAAATGGTATGATGGATATTTTTCACACTTATTTTCGTAGTAATTTGAAAATCAAGTTGGTGAGAATGAATCAAATTAAAATATTATGGAGTAAAAGTAATGGCATTAGAAGTTTCTGGATCCATGGCAGCAAGTACTGACAACATGTTTTTCCATTGCGTCAGACAAGTTTGGAGTACTTCAAGAACAGACATGGTGCAGAAGGATTGAGCTAAATATTCAACAATGTAATATTGAGTAGCACAGATGCTAAGATTGAAAGGTGACTTTCGAATAGTACTCTTTGGTGGACATAATACTATGCGAGAAATTAGTTTTTCGATTTGAATACCATTGGTAGAAGGTGGAGTAGAAGAGGAATATTTTTCTATACAAATTCCTTCACCATTTTCGTCTGGTGGTAAGTCATAACTCTGTGACCGAATTGTCATGTGAAAAATTTCACTAGAAATCATTTTAACTTCTTCAATATAAGAATAAGGTCCATGCAAGGATTCATGATCAATCATTTGTTGTTGTCTATGGAAAGGATCCTTTAACACTGCTAGAGTGGATGTGTTCTTAAGATATTTATTAATCTCTTCATGTTGAGGACATTCTTTTGTAAAGTGATCACGCCCACATATAAGGCAAGGGAACTTAGCCTTTATTTTAGTTTTTTATTCAACATTAGCAGTCTATGTTTTGGAATCTTCCTGCTGATTCATGGTTTTTTTGTATTTCCCTTTAACTTTTTTTTATTTCCAGATGGTTCTGAGAATTGCACTGTATTGACCTTAGCGGAAAAAGTAGGATTCAAAGTAGTCTTGGGATTTGAAATAGTCTGGTTATACTGTGAAGTTGAAGGACTTTTCTTTTTCGTCAATTTAATCATAGATTGTGTTTGTGCAGATCCTACCATGCCATCGGTGGGTGGCTCTGTGGAAGGTCTCAAAGGATTTGAGGTGGGATAGGGAGCATTTGGAATCAAGTCATACAGAGTTCCAAATTGGGAATAAACAAACTCTAAGTATTGTGCATGACTAATTTCTTATTCTTCTATCACGCCACCTCCCATATTGACATATCCAACAATGGGTGGAAGAATAGATTTGGTAAACCAATCAACTAACAATTGTTTGCAAATAGGATCTTTGATTAATCTACACCGTCATCTCCACTCATGGATATGATAATAAATATGAGTGGAAGTGAACTAGCGAAGTGAAGTTAAATGATCCGTACCTATTTCATACCTAATTGGTAATTGAAAATGTGTAACAAATTACACTGCTAGGGAATTAAACTCACCGAAAGAGTGTTGTGGAGGTTCCATGTACCATTTGGACTCCTGTCCTAGTAAGAGTTCATTGGAAAAGCCTCAATCGTATAGAATCATCTATCAAGGATTTGGATAAACACTAGATATGGAAAATCATAACATGATTTTTGGGGTTTTCTCCTTGATTTCCATCAAGTTTAGGTATATATGATGGTAATTTGGAAAAAAATGATCATGCATGATGGGATCATTAATGAGTTTGGACAAGTCAGGAAAATCTAAAGTTGCTAAAAAGGGAAGTTTCCTATTTAGTTGTAGGTAGTTATAATATTGATAAGGGATAGGAATACTAGTAGGGATATAAGCCCATTGTGATGGTACATCATAGCCATATTGATCTCTCGCATGTGGTTGTTGGTAAACTGGAGGATTCTAATCTAAAGGGAGACCAGAGGAAATCAGTTGTTGAGGATTATAGCCTAGAACAGGTTGTGACCATTGATTGGTTATACCTCCTGAATAAGGTACACTAGAATATAAATTCTCAGCAGGGGGATTAAGAAATAATTGAGCATATCCCCCCCCAGTTGAATATTGAGTACATGTAGCAGGTTGTTGTGTTGTCTAGCCCTAAACAGGTGGCTATTGATGCCCCCAAAATGGTGGTGGTTGTTGACCACCAACTCCAATTGGCCATACAACTGGAGGAATTGGACCCGGTATATTATACAAAGTAGGTGTATACTGGCCTCTTGCCACAGGTAAACTTAAAGATGAAGAATAAAATCTAGTTAAATTTGGAATATTGATGGAAGGAATAAATGAGCTTCCCATTGAAGCAATTGATGTTTGAGCAGGTTGATTAATAAAATGTATCATTCATAAGTGATGAAGGAACATTAAAATTTGTGGTTTGACTAGAAGGAATCCCAATAGAACGACCAAGAATATCAGTTAGTAAAAGATAAGGTAAATTTATTCTAGTAGATTTACCTGAACGGGGTGTTAAATCCATAGAAGATATTTGGGTAGTACTCGTAGAACAAAACTTAGAAATATACTAGCCTAAGGTTGTACTCCAGAATGGTGTAGAAGGACTGAACATTGCCACAACTATATTTCCTGATGACGACTGGTAAAAAACCTATCCTAGAGAAGGGGATGACCCTAAAAAAAATGTATTATGAGCAAAGGGTTGTTATAACATTGTAGGCATATATATATGAGTTAGCAAAATGTTTCCAGGAGGAGAAAACCCCCCCTCTACTTTAGTGATAGGTATTACTCATTTCTATGGTGGAGTTCCCGTTTAGACATTGGAAGCTATATCCATTTCTTGTTCCATGTTTCGGTGGGTTGTAGGGTCTTGATGTCGTGGATATTCAGGGGATAATCCTCATATTCAATGGGACCATCTTAAAATTTGTTTCACCAGAATGTTATTCCAAAATCTCTATCTTGAATGATTATTAACTACACACACAAAAAAAGTGATACTCAATCTAATAACAACAAGAAAAATTGTGGTAGGTGGGATGTACAGTTTGGATCCTCACAAGAGTGTCAAGTTTTCACAATGGATGATATACTATAGGGTCCAAACGTAATATGAAACAAGGAGGATTGGGACCGTACCCTTGCCTATATACGCGACTACATGGATAGTATATGCGTAGTAGCTCCTTGAGTGTTGTTCTTAGTGTATTGCTTAGACAATATTACCAATAGGTTACTTTGTTGGCCTGAGGATCCTAATGGTGTCTCCTGATATACACAAGGTACATGGGAGCTCAAATCCATAGTAGTGTTGTCTAATGCACGATTATTTGAAAGGGGCCCTCCTATATACCATCAAGTAGGTGAACGAATCTTTCTATATACCATAACATATGTGAAATACCTTTCTATATACCAATGAGTATGTGGAAGAAACACACAGTCCTTGGGATGCATTGCACAAAAATAATGGCAACTCCTACATTTTAAGATGTTGGAACACATCTCTAACCTAACACACAATCTTGCTAAATTTTCTTTTAACCTAACTAGCACTTCATTTTATCGTGTTGTGGTTAAGTGGAGAATATGATGTGAAGACTTGAACCATAAACCATGCAATGATGAAGTGCATGTCTTTGATTTTTCTTTCAATATATGCCCTATATAAGAAGGGAGTAAGAGATTCTTTTCCCAAAATACAAAATCAAACATTTAACCTTAAATGAAATAAAAGTAAATCCTTCCAAATGTTTGACCAAAATACAAACAAATAAGTTCTTTCTTTGCACTAAAATAGATCTCTTATACGATAAAAGGAAAAAACTAACGAATGTTCCCAAATTTACAAATTCTAACTATGTAAAAGGATCAAAAGAAAACTCTTTTTTTGTTTTGTTTGTTTTCAAATATGAAAATCAAATGCAGATTGACATTAAATGAACTAAAGCCAACATGTTCTTTTGAAATTCTCTTTTAAAATAAATATTGCAAATGAAAGTAAGAAAACAAAAATTTTTGTTTACAAGTGTATACAAAAACAAATTTCCTTTTTCTTTTTGTGCAGATATTGATAATAAAAGAGATCTATAAAAAAAAACTATGAACCCAACACAAGTAGTCATACCCAAAACCTCTAACTCATGAAAATTTTGCAAAAAATTAATCCTTTAAACTCAATTAAAAGATCAAGTAATTTCCAACCATATCTAGCATAGAAAATACAAAACACAATGCATCTACCAAAGGAAAATATTCAATAACCAGATCAAAGAGAATTGAGTGAAAGGTCAATGAAAACTTACAATGACGCAGTCCGTCTATTTGCACCAGTGTGTCCTCTCGTTGCCGACGCTTTCTGTACATTGGAAAAAATCGTCGGTGATGGAATATGTATCTTGATAAAAGCATCGATTACGCTTTGTAACTATGAACAAAGTGCATCAGAGAACTAGAGACGCTGAAAAAATACAAACCAACTCTATCCAACGCAAACAATAATTGAAAATACAATATTTACCTAAAAATTCAACTAACAATGAATGAGCTGAAAATTCCTTGGATCATTGAGTCACATTGGGAAGAAAATTATGACAGAAACAAAATGAATCAAATACTCTCAAGAGAATAAAATGAAAACTAAAAGTTATACTGAAAACAACCCAAAGACTATGGATACTACCCCCGGTATGGTCGCCAATTTTGTTAATGGGAAATCTCAATCAGTGTTGATGGTCCCTAGTTTAAATGGTTTATATCTTGAACAAAACAGAACATAAACGAACACCTTTCCCTAGATTTATTAAATCACTTGAATGTAAAGAATATGTACCTCTTTCTAAAGGTTTTCCTCGTTGGATTGAACTTTCACAATCCTACTAATGAAGAGATAACCAACAAAAATGTTCAAAAGAAACAAGAAACAAATGAAAACTACAAGATAATTTAATAGATCTAATCAATTTACCAAGGATAATTACTATAAATAATATTAGATGACATTTATGGAAAAATAAGTCAATATTGTATTAACAATAAGGAGGGAGAAATTACAACCATGATTCGTTGGTTTTGTACTTCTTACAACTAGCCTTTACCTCAAGACTTCAACCTTGATTCTTAGTTATAGGAATATTTTAGCAGCATATGGACACTAATTTTCTCGTCATTCAACCATGAGGGTGAGCTTGTATTTATAGGTCAAAAGGGATGAAGGTAGTTGAGGATTCTTTGGAGAAGGTTAAGGGATCATCACAAAAGGTTAGAGGTTTGAATGTCATTTATGCTGATCTATTGGGATAAGCCTCCACGAGGTATTTCTTTTAGATGGATCTTGATCCTTCTCTTTTTTCCTTTTTAAAGAGTGTCGATGCACTTCGTAAAAAAGAAAATGGTGTCAAGGAGAGGTGATTCTTTCCATACAAAGGAAGTAAGTGTCATTGACATTTGTTGTCAATGTGTAACCTGCACCAACCAAGTCTGACTCCTTTGTAAAAAGGAAGAGTGTGTCGTGATTACCAGGATTGGAAACCTAAAAGGAAAAACCTCATTCCAAGCCATTTGACACAGATACTCCAGGGATTTAGGAAAGTTCAAGGGTACACATCTTATGGTAATGGTGACAAAAATATTTTGATGTAACATAAACACCAAAAAATCAATCTTAAAATAAATTGCATTAAGGAAATATAGCACAAATCATCAATGTTACAACAAAAAAGCACAATGTAGAATCTATTTTTACTTGAAACACAACCTTGAATTCACATATAGTGATCAATTGCAAGGGTCCATGGAATGCGTAGAACAAAATAAGACTCAAGAGTCCCTCATGTATATTGGATCATATACAATCTTAGGTTAAATCAATTTCCTAATTCACATTCTGACATTGGTCCTCATTTTTGACATTCTGAACATGATCTTTTCCAGATGACCATCATTTTGATCCTTAAAACCATTGTTCCATATCAAGTTCATTAGAGAAATGTTTTATACTATTTTGTTCCTTTCATTCATGATCTGATCGCCCAGGATCTAGTGCTCATTCATATGGAGAATTCTCAACCTTATAGTTTGTTACATATAATCTTAAGCATGTATCCAAATTTTTATCAAGCTTGTTCCTCAACTATGACTTCAAGAATGACAATGGTCTAAACATTCTCTCATCCACCATTGATACCAAAATCATGATTTGACATAAATCCACTAATTTTAAATACTCTGACATTCTTTGAAATATGATTTCAGTACCACTTATTTTAATCCATAATCTTGTAATTGCACCATATTCTAGAGGAGTCTCCAACTTAAAAAATTGTGACGACAATGTTTCAACAAAGCATTGGGATTGATCTGTTAACTTTTTCTGATCTAAAATACCTTCAATATGTTCTCCTTGTATCTTGACATCTCGACGAAAATGTCTCTGCAAAATCTTTCATTTCTATATAAAGCCAACATTTAAATTGTTTGAACATTGAAAATCATTCCAATGTCAAGGGTATAACACAAACATGGCCTCCAACAATTCATCTTAAGGAAACCATTCTCTTATCTATAATGATAGTGAGTTTGCAATTTCTATCAAGTTGCATCTCACTGAAATCACAACATTGTCAAATCATTCTCTTGACACAAAGCACTCTTTAATGGTTCTTTCTATAGTACTATTATAATAAAAGGGAACCATATTCCCACGCATCACCATACATAACATCCCTTTTTCACCAAACTTTAAAAAAATCATCATTTTCTATAATCATTATCATAGTCCAATTTGTAAATGAAAGAGAAGAGTTTGATATTTTTCTACACTTAAGTGATGTTCATACATCACCCCTACTAACGATGCATAGCCATCAAATAATATTTTAGCTAGCCCCTTCAGTGATATCCATCTTTTATCAACATTTTTTAATAGTTTTTTCATTTGTAACACCGACAAATTTTTTTTAAACTCTAAAAATCATTTGGGATTCCGACAAAAATATGCATGCACCTCACGTATAAGATATTCAAATTGTGAACCAATGGAAAGTTTCTCACTGTTTTAAATGCAAGATTCATCATGTGATCTATACAATGAATACTAAGCATATATAGTGAATCTAAGAGTTGTATTCTAGCACATAGGTCATTCCTAGAGTTGTAGTCTAGCACAAAGGCCATTCCTGCATTACTGATGCTCCATCTGCTCCAACACATAACAACTTTTTTTGCGATCATTGAATGATCCATACCGCCAATTTCCTTCAAAGTATTAATAACAAGTTCATAAATATTTTCTGTTATAGAACTTTTGCTTTTATCATGAATTCCAATTAAATAGGAATGCTTGATATGGTCATTGACCATATGAATTGTCATGCAAATCAATAGCTGTAATCTCATCCAAAGAAAATGACAAAAATGTAGCATTTGCAATATTCTTTTTCATATCATCCTTTTCTACTTGAGCTAGATATTTTCCCCATTCCCAACCACTCGTTATAGACCAATGAGACGATAGAAAATTTGGCACTTGAATAAAATATTGATATTTCATCATTTTGGGATAATCTGTCATAGGATGTCGATTGTATGGGATGTGAAATACGATGCTTGATTATATCTTCTTCAATAACAAATTTGTTTCCGTCATCTTTCTAAATTGAGATGTGATGGTTCCTCCATTTTCGTCAAGCTTTCTCTTATTTATTAAGAATTTATTATATTCCTCTTCATATTGGATATGTCGACATTGGCTAAGAGATTCCCATATAACCGTATATTTTTTCTCATCATTTACAATTTCCTTATCATACACCTTTCAAACATGCTTCTCTATTGTGTCTATCTTTATTTGCAATTTCACTACCTTGTCAAGTTTCCAACTACATGAAATGCATTTAACTTCTCTTGAGTTCTAATTCTCATTTTCTATAGGTATTGGTTCAATAAATGGGAATCTTTAGGCCCAATTAGATTGGAATTGTGTCCTTAAATGTCCCATTGCCATTTTTTCCTTTTCCATGAATGGACCGTGTCACCTTGAAAGGAAAAATATTCAACATTTGAACTACCAATTTATGATGAAAATGAATTTTTCTCACTTTGATCACTAGAGGAATCTATTTAGCCATCCATTATATGGGTTTTAGATGCATTATAAAAAGTGTTGACATCTCTCTCACTGATAGATTTTAAACCATTATGTATGTCGAAGCTAGCATCAATATATTAAGTTGTATCCCACATCAAAGGCACCATCTATAGTAGTTTCCCCAGTTCCATACATAGCATACCCTCCATCCAACACCAGTAGCTTCCTAGCAGTAGGGTTAGTAGCATAACCAGTGGTTTACCCATAAGGATGTTTGTGCAGTGAGTGAATGATTGTGTGTTTACAATGGATTCAGTTAATAGCTCGTTCTATGTGCAGTCAACGACAGCTATGCACTATTTGTGAAGAGGTGGTTACTTATGCTACTTATCACCAACAGTAGCATAAGTAGATCCAATACCACCAGCATCAGAGCTAGCAGCATCCCTACTAGTTTCTTCTTTTTATTAATTTAGTTCAGTAGCACTATATCCAGCAAAAGTAGATCCAGCACCAGGTTAAGTTGAAGCACCTAGAGCATCTAAGCATGCATTGGTGGAGATAAAATATCTGCTTATACCTTCCATCAAAGCTTGTAGCGACCCTTCACATGGTTCCTTATTCAACTGAATCAATCAGTAGACCCAAACCTTTTTGTTGATGAAGCAAAAGTAGAATCAGAGGTTGATACAGTATATCCTGACCTTCGTGATCGAGAAGAAGATTTGGGTGATTAAGCAGTCAATGATGCACCCGTAACAACAACAGAGGTAGAGGTAGCACCAATAGCTAAGGTAGCAAGCATAGGTAGAGTTTTCACCAAATACATATCTAGATCCATCAGCAGCAGATCCTATTATAGAGCTAGAAGCAGTTAAGGTGGTAACATTGCTAGTTACAGTTGATCTAGATCCTTAGCCCACAACATCAATTTAGATAAAATATCCACTTAGACCTCTGCTCGGTTCATAGATTATAGTCCAACTCGATATGAATTTGCTCAATATGGATCCCTAATGAATGGGACTAGATAAACGTCAATACGATCTGGAGGTTATGGCTCTGGATCTACTGCTTCTCGTTAAACTCAGTCAACTTCAACTACTGGTACTAATGGTGGCTCTTCTACTGCTCTTGACTCGGGGTTCCCCCACCACATATAAATATGGGTTGGAACCACCATGATCAGGTCAGGGGAGTTAGGGGACAATAGTGAGGGATTCTTAGAGGCACAATAAGGGGTAAGGTACGGAGACATCGTGAGCTTAGATTACCATTAAAAAGGTTAAGAGATATGGTAATTCCCTAATCACTAGTCATTTTTATGAACCAACATTATCTCGATAAGTTCTAAATCCAATATATTGAATGGGCTAACTTCCAAAATCGGAGGTATTAAAACATTCCAGAAGCGCAGCGTCCCATAGCATGTGTTGGTAGTGTTGGCTGGGGTTATTGGGCTACTACTTTGGCTACTTCTTATAGAGAAAGGATACTCTACCTCACTTATAGATACGGAACATGATGGCATTCCTACAACGATTTGATTGAAGGGATGCATCGACCCAGAGAAGGTAGCTTATATGTGAGCTAGCAAACTTAATGTGAGTGATATGAGGGCTAGTTTCTTTCCTCCTTTTTTCCTTCGTTTTAGAGAACAACAGAACCGTCACGATGGGCTATTCACTATGCTAATCCCGGTGGGTATAATCCTAACAAGACTCATCATCATTCAAATCTATCGATTGGACTCTATCAGCTCCTCAAATGCTCCTTATGACTTGCCATTATAGTAATAGTGATAACCAGCACGGTAAGGAACGGTTAACGGAAGCAAAGAGATCTACTGTGTGGAATGATGCGGTTAGTAATTGAAAGTAGGTACGTTATCTTTGCTCAAGAGATCTTGAAGCATGAATATGATGTGGATTCTTGGATTGCGGATTTTGAAAATATGATGCTACATTTGTAGTGATGTTTTGCTTTTGTTCCCATGATCAATGTTTGATATCTTATTAAATATTTCACAATTGAAATCCCAAATCAATCTAGAAACCAAAAGTGAATTCTGCACGAGAAAAATGATATAAAATTACTACATTAACACATTAATGGGGATATAAAACATCAACGGGGACATAAAACACGCTTGTTTTACCATCTATCCAAGATCCACTCCCTTACCATTTAACCCTAACCTAGTTACACAGTTCTTGCAAATTGAAAATACATAAACTAACTAAACTACTAAATGCATTCTACATGCATAACAAAACTCGTTGATTTTTTTTTAATATAACCGAACAAAAAATGCTTCTTTTATTTTGAATAACAGAACAAAAATATACTTCAATGATTGTCATTACTAAAAAATTGGCAAGCACATAATTCTTCCACAAGACCATCATTTCATCCACAAACTAACCAGATTACCCACACAAGTGAAATAAAAATTTCATCTCTAATTATAAAATATGCCACAAAACCATGATTTCATCAACAAACTAACTAGATTACCCACACAAGTGAAACAATAATTTCATCTCTAATAAGAAAATCTCACCTTTGCATTTAACACAATAGTCAAGATACCAATCACAAAACCACAAATCACACGAATCATTCGAATCATACTTGATGAATATCAAAATTCCCATAAGCATTGAAAGAATATTTAACTCCCCAACCTTCATCAATAATGACATGATGAATTACTTTGTCAAGGATTTTATCTATACATTGGTGTACACATCACATTTTTTTCTTATTTTTTAATAGATAGTAGAATTCTCTTTAAGCAACTTTAACATCCCTTTGCAATAATATTACAACTTAAGTGTATGTTAGAAACGCCATTCTCCCACTTCAATAATATGATCACTAACAACCCAATATCGGTTGCTAATTATTTCAATAATCATGACTCTTTTCCATCCTTGATTTATGTTCCTTTCCATCTACCTTTTTCTTTATTCATATATTAACTAGGGTGGAGAGTTCTTATCTATCGAAAACTTGGCAATAGTTCAAGGTCCTTTGGATATGCTAGATGATTGAAAGGAATACAATAAGGATAAAACCTGAGTTGTGTCCCTTTTAAACTTACACTACCAATATCAAAGGTCATATTGCCAATATATATGTCCCTAATATGAATCATGCAAAATTGGATTGTTGGGAATCTCTCAAAAGGTATTACTAGAAAACTTCGAAGAAACCTTGGATCATAGGAGCGAGTTCTAACACCACTCTTCCAAAACATGAAAGATAAGTATGTAGGAATAAATGCAATAGGTAAATCCCTAAAGGAATCAATGGTTGATTTATCATTGGTTGATCTAGTTCATAAAACAACCTCTTCACATAGTCCAATAGAAGGGGAGAAAAACCAAGGGGCCCAATCTACCAAATATTACAAGAATAAATACATTTAATTTATATTCTACTTACATCAGGACAAAGTTATAGCATGGGTAGATAAGTGCCACACAAAGGTCCTATGTTTGAATCTCATCCTCAATTTGAAGAAATTTATGCAACACTAGGTTCCCCATCTAAGCAGATGGAGGAAGCAGGGTATGTACCTAACATAAAATTTGTGTTGCATGATGTGGAGGATGAGGAAAAAAATATTAGAAATATGCCGATAGAATCTATTGTTGAGGTGTGGGGAGCCTTGATTAGTGCTTGTATAATTCATGTCAATATTGATCAAGGATAATGTGTAGCTGGAAATATATTGTCTAACATTTATGCTGCTGTTGGGAAGTGGAATGATGTAGAAAAAGTGTGATTAATGATAAAAAAATATGATTAAAAAAGATACTAGGATGAAACTTGATTGAAGTAAATAAAAAGGTTCATACATTAATTGTGGGAGACAAATTTCATGATACAAGCTATTACTATAGTGGCAGATCCCTAGTGATAAAGGTCTCATGAATGCACACTCACCTCCAAAGGGATCACCATTATGTCCATGATTTAATTCTCAAGCAAAATCTAAATAACGTTTGTTTCAACTAATAAATCTTATTGAGTTCATTAAGGCTAAATGAAACTTCCTAACATTGACCAATCACATTTAAGGTGGCCCAATCCTCAGAACTTGTATAGATATCGCCTTCTCCGAGTTTGCAATGTGGCCTCATATTTTCCCATACAGAATATTGGTTGGAGTGTGCTTATCTTGTAGCTTCAGAAAAATAATTCCACTTGTAAGATCAAAATATAATCTTCATGTAACTTTTATACAAAGTAAAACGAGAGTGACTGACTCATTCTAAGCCATTGTCATAGTCCTATCTTTAGACTTTGTTAAAAAGGAGCTACCACACACTAGCCCAAGTCACTCCGTTAGTGATCATTCCATGTCTCAGCATATAGAACAAAAAAGATAACTCAAGACCATTTATATATTTCAAATGTCCAACAAAAATAAAAAATACATAGTTTCATATGGACCATCCTGTACACATTTAATAGATATCAATTCTTAGAGATTTGGCAGAGATTATATCGCCCCCCACATGTATGATGACATAATGTTCAAATCTACAAATAATAAGCAATATGAGAGTGACCAACTCATTCTAATATATCGTCACAATGTTCTCTCTAGACTTTGTTAAAAATGAGCTACCACACACAAACCTCAATCTCTCCCCGAGTGATCATTCCAAGTCTCAACATATAGAACACAAAAGATAACTTAAGACCATTTATATTTTTCAAATGTCCAATAGAAGCAAAAATGACATAATTTCATATGGACCATCCTCTAGACACTTAATAGACATCAATGCTCAGATATCTAGTAGAGATTGTATAACCCCCCACATGTATGATGATAGAATGTTCAATGCCAAAAATAACAAGCTATATCCCACAAAAAATTGAAAAAACTACTTACACATATGCCACTCAGCTGATCAACAAGATTTATCGATAGAAGTATTTTATCCATATGAAGGAATCTTGGGTACCCTTAGTCCACACTATAACAATAGAGGAAAGATTTGAAAATGGGAAGTTATCATGGCTAATACTCTCAAGGAAGTTAATGCCAAGAGAAACAATAATTGAAATAAAATTACGGCATGTGAGTGTGACCATACTTGCGATATGAAATATTGATTCTTTGTACCAGATGCAAGTTGAGGAACATTGAACTTGAACCACGAACAAAAAAATATTAATCTTAACCATGAACATTGAACCTCAATTCTTTTCTATCTATGTCGATGCATATTGATTCTTTGAGTGGGTTATTCCTTGAGAAAGCAAGGCATTTTATAGGGACAAATATAATTGTATATGTGATCGACATTTCTAGAAATTGGGGCGAGTAAAGGATCTAAGTTAAATTTTGTTGGAAATTGAGGGTGATCCAAAGATTCCAGTCAAATTCGGTTAGGAATCGAGGGTGATTGGAGGAATTCAGGGAAATTGTACTGGAAATGGGTGGCGAGTCGAGGATCCCACTTGAATTTTGGTGCAAATTGAGGGTGAGAAGAGGATTTTAGGAGAATTTTATAGGATTATTTTTTGGGGGCTTTCTTTCATTAATATAATATGACTATTTACTTTTTAGTCATTATTTTACTAATAATTTGTGGACAATTTTAGTATTTTATAAAAAATTATGTTTAATATAGAAAATTTTCCCATAAAAATATCTAAACCCCTTTAATATCACCCATGGGATATATTTCACCCCTAAAATTATCTATGCATAAACTGCTTCCTATTTTCGTTTGTTGATTATCGAATGTGAGGAACAGGTATATGTTTGATGATATATCCCCCAATATTTTTGTAGCATAAAAAGGCTAAGTCTATACCTATGTTATCGTGTAATTAGTAAAACAAAAAAGATTAGGTAGACTAAGGACCCAACTTTCACATTCTATATCGCCATTGGGTTTTTTGACAGTGTTTCCAAATCTGGCTCATGTGGTTGTGGCATGGTTCTCAATATCAATGCTAAGCATCATTTAAATTTGTGGATTGGGGCGTGGCTTTGGATCCAATACCAAAATAGAGTTAGTTTCTCTTTGAGGATTATTATGCTTTGCAACGATTAATGGTATCTATTCAATCAAAGTTTACGGTGATTCTCAGGTGATTGTTTAGTGGGATAATGGAAAATACAATCTCTAGGAATTAAACATGGATGCTTGGGGTCAAAGAATATTGATCTTGTTGAAGGTTTTTTCCAGTCTTTCCATTTCTCACATCTACAAGATATACAACACTGAAGTAAATCATCTATCCAAGAAGGTTGTGGATATTAATGAACAAATGCTTTTTTATGAGGATTTTTGGAAGGAGAACTAACTTATGAAGGATCTGTTTTTCTTATTTTCTAATATGTATTGTTTCCTTGATTAGGTGTAGCTATTAGGCCCGTTCTGGCTCTACATATGGTCATGTTTTGGTGGACTGGTTGATAGCATGGATTTGTAGATAGAAAGCATGTTTTTGCTTATTGTAATAGTTACATGTTGTTGATAATAATCTTTCAATATTTAGGAACAGTGATGTTTTTTAATGTAAATATGTTGTATATAGTAACATTTAAACGCTAATCAAAATTGATATAACAAAAGATGTATAAAACCATTTTCTTTAATTATATAAATATAAAAAAAATCTCTTAAAAAATTCAATTTTTATAAATACAAATAAATAAAAAATATTAAAAAAACAACCGTGGCCCATTCAATCTTTTATTTGTTCTATATAAAACTATCCACAAAGCTATATTTTCAATAAAGTTGATATCTATGCAGGTTACGCACCTTTTATACAATCTTAAAAAAATAACTTTGATTCGTTGGACCGAGTAGTTTCATGCATGATTTGTGGATTGCATTTTTCATAGGCATATAATAATACAAGTTGTTTCATTTCAAATTTAAAAATTTGTGGAATATAATTTTTTATATTAATATATATATATTTAATTTATATTTATTTTAATATATATTTTTAAATTATTTACATTTTTTTTAAAACTTTCCCATTTATATACAAAATATTAAAATGAAATATTAATATAAACAAAATCCATTTAAACAATATCCTAACAGGCTTACATTAAATCTCGTTGCAACTAAATGTCGTTGTATTGAATTTCTAAAGTAAAAAATCATGAATAATTTTCTTAAACATTTTCAAGTATTTATTCATGTTGTTCTGTGCAATGTCTTAGAAAAATAAAAAAAATAGACTATATGCCCAACGAAGAGGATGTTTAAACCAATTCTCTTTTCTATTATATAAAACATTTTTCATTTTTAAACATACTACTTAATTTATTATATATTTTCTCATAAATATCACCCAATAAGTGGATTTTTTAAAAATAATTTATTATTTAAATGAGATATTAGAACAAGTAAGCTCAAGTTGACTTACTATAAAAACAATGCAATGGTAAGGGAATAAAATAATCCTAAAGGACACAAGGGAATAAAATATAAAAACAAATAAGATATGAATGAATAAATATCATATGTTTTTTTACAATGATAGGTCTTGTTTAAATAATCCCAAGGGACACGTTTGTTGATTTTTAAAGTGATGGCTATTAAGTCTATGGCTTATTACTTTATTTATAAATATATTTTATATTTTATATTATTCAATTTTATTATTTTATTTAGCTTATTAATGTTTTTTTTTATTCTTTGTATTCAAATCAACCACGAATAATTCTTTTCATTGTGAAAAGTCCTCATGGTTTTGTATTTTAATATTTGTAAACTTTATATGTTGTGTAGGTGTGTGATTTATCTTTTATTTTATCACATCATAATCTATCTAGTTTGTAGTTCTTTTCTTGCAATTTTAACTCCATAAGGGAGTCTTGCCATATATGTATATATTTCACTGAGTGGTAAAGCATAACATTTAATTTGTAGTTCGAAGTCTTTGTATATGTATTGGAATTTTATGATATCTTCGTATTTTTTTGACTTGTTGACCATTACAGAATGTGACACCATTTAAGTGTTAAGGACCAAAATTTCTTATAGCATTGACATATTCACTTAAAATGTATTAAAATGCTACATGTTGTCCTTCCATCAAAATACCTTTACACTATATTGGGAAGACAACTAGGAACATAATTTACTACTATTGAATCGTAGATATGAGAAACATATAAGTTTAGTGCTTATCCTTGTATAGTCACTGAATAAAAAATGGTTAAGGTTCAATGGGACCAAGGTTCCTAAACAAAGAACAATGATGAAATTGATTCACATATTTATAATAGACAATTGACTCACATATTCATAGTTGCATGTTGTTATCATTCAATATTCAATATTGATGGCTTGGGTGACAACGATGAGAAGTAATGGTGACAAATCTATCTATTGAAGCAAGCAATGCAATGTATAGGAGTGAGTTTAAAAAATAATCAAACCCAACTTTTCACACAAGTTCATGTTTTTTGTGAGGGAATTTTTTTCTTTAGCCTGCTCATTTTTTTAAAGATTTCAATGATTTGAGTCTTCTAAAAATTGGTTTAAACTCTTAAGATAATTTTTTCATGATTAAAGTTCCCATCAATTAGGTGGAGTAATTATAACATTCCTACTCAATTTGGAAGAAAAATTTAATGGAAAATGATTGAATTTTTCCACTTTTTAACTTACTACCATTGTATATAGGACACATACACCAATTGAAGGCATGAAAACAATAGATACTAGATTATATAAATTTTAACCTAAATACAAGAAAGATGGAATTTCTTTACTAAAGCCTGTTTGATTTTGTGACTTTGTTTTGAAGACTTATGTTTTTTTCCTAAACATTTTGACATTAATTACCATTTAAATCCAACATGTTTTAATACATGTTATACATAATGATTAGAGAATACCATGGGGATTAAGTTGGTGCACAACCTTATTGCATTATAAAGTTGTGTCAATTTTTCATATAAGGCTTTGTTTAATTAAGCTACTTATGCACTCTCAACACCATGCCATCAATGCTTAAATTTGATGTTCATCCTAAACACAAAATTCAAAATAATCAAAATTTTTTATTGCCCACTTAGACACATATATATCTAGTGTACTCATGTAATGAATAATATTAAGGGGAATTGAGAGCTTCCTTAAGTCTATGTTGAGGCTGATACACAAACATAGTGGCCCAATAGATTTACTTTTTTTTTTCTTTGATTCATGTTCTCACTTCAATCAATTATAGAACAATGGTTGGATACATGTTTTATCGTTTTTGACAAACCTCATTGCAATAATAGATATGTGTCACTATGTTTTCTACAAACAATATGAATTGAATTTGTTTTAGGTTTTCGTGGAAACTATTTTGATATTTATTAAAATATAGTGGTTTCTTGGTCGTGGGTTTACACAATATTGGCATAACTCCAAGCATGACCCATTAAGAAGGTTGCATTGGCATATGGATAACCCAATTGACCGCTATCTTGATATTGTAGAGAATATTCAGGAGTCCGAAATTTTGGTTTCCACCCTTACTTATAGTTTACTTTCGCATAACACATTTGTCAATGCAACTTTCCAAAATGGTGTTAGGATTAATTTGTAATCCTCCCTTGACCAACATAGTCTAAATGTCGATTTTCTAGCTTAGAAGTATGATTCCACTTCATTGATGCCATGGGGAAGTTATCTGGGTCCAACCTACCACTTGATTCACCATTTTGCATGAGTTTGGGAGCTCTAGAGGCTAATCGCTATATTTTAGGAACCCACACTAAGTCATGGGGAAGTTATCTGGGTCCCACCTACCACCTAATTCACTAGTTTGCATGAGTTTGGGAGCTCTAGAGGCCAATCACTATATTAACATATTTTATTATACTTTATCAAATATAATCAATATAATAGTATATAAAGATATTAATAAAATAATAATATAATTGATTATAACAATTAATATTATATTAATTATAATATTAATACTATTTATTAGTTAATATTAATTATTATTTAATATTTAATTAATTAAATATAAAAATTTATTATTTAAATAATACATTAATGAATAATCAAATATAATAATTAATTAAAATATCATTGTTCAACTAACATATTTTAATATACTTTATTAAATATAATTAATATAATAGTATGTAAAGATGTTTAATTACAATGAAGGCGTTTCACAATGGAGACACAGTCTCAAAAGATTCCTCGTATCCTTGACAAATAGCTTTTCGACACTTGTCTTGTTAGCTTGGCAAATGGTGAAAGGCCAGGTGTTTTGTTATTGGTTTTGACGCTGCCTCTGTCCTGTGCATTCTTCTGTTGCTTGCTTGAGGGTTCGTCTGTGTTCGAGCAGTGAAACATAACATTCTCCATTGCATATAGAATAACCGACTGCATACAGAATGGCAGAATGCATATAGAATAACCGGCTGCGCAGGTCACACTAGCTATGAGTGTACCTTCCACTATTCCATGTTCTGGGAAACTCATTTTTGTTGTGTCAATGCAAATGGTACGTTCAGGTGATAGGCATTTTCATTTTATGTTCAGCTGATAGGTGTTTGCAATGAAAGGATGGGATCCTCTTTTAGTGACCATGATCCATTCTCTAACACTGTTTGTTGTTTCCATTATAAACTGAAACGACCATGACTTCCTCTGCCGCTCTCCTAACACACTTGGGAAGAAGATCCAACTCTCCAAGTATCCGCTTGAATTCCATATTCTGTAACCATACTTTAATTGTCTATCAACACTTCTAGTTTCTCCTGCATCACATTATTCATCCCCACGACCTCTTCCTCTGAGCGCTTGAAATTATCTTTGCTGAATGCATACCATGAGGGAGCGCTATTGCTCAGAACGACATGCAATCTAATTTAAAACTTAACCTACAACTTAGCGTAAGAGGAAATAGTTGAACTAGAGTTCAAATTAATCAATGAAGCTTGTAGTGTCTGTGTCGGCATGAAAGGCTAAGTTGAGTTGACAAAGAAGGAAGAAAAAGAAAATTTTCAAAACTTTCAAAGTACAAAAAAATTCTAAGGAAAATTAACTTCTGATATCCGAAGTATGAGGTCGAAAAGAGGAAGTCAGAAATGTAGAAAAGTCTAAGGTTGATGTTAGGGTTAACCTTGACTCGAGATTGAGTCAAAGGTGGTTTAGGTCTAGCACATAGTTTGGGCACATGGTTTGTTGTAGCCCATGGTATTGTCCCATGGTATTGCATGTGATTAAGCCTTTATAAGGCTTGAGGAGGCTCCATTATAAAGTGGCTTGGAGGTGAGCGATGGCTATCTCACTTGGCCCAGATGGATGGTTTTGGCCATGTAATAAAGATCTTCATTGGTGTTGGTTTTGCTTGCATGGGATTTCCAGGGTATATTGTGTGTCATCTTGTATTGTTGCTTGCAATGCTTATTTTCTCGCATATTGTTATATATTGTTGCTCGTTATAATCCTAAAAAATGGTATCAAAGCTCAGGGAGCTTGTGTGAAGGAAAAAATGGCTTCTGGGAGACTCGTGAATTCCATGGGGAGCCATAGGAAATTGGCATGGCTCCAAAAAAATGACTTGTGGGAGACCTTTGAATTCCTTTGGCTCATATTTTTTTAAAAATCTGGCATTGCAGGTTTGATGCAGTAAAGAAAAGGTGAATCGCTACTCTCACTGAAATTTAACAACATAAGAGGATTAAAAACCCTAGCTACATGCAAGTGGATCCATGGAAGATCGTGTCTCCTAAGTGGAAGGTGAAAGGCCGCATGAGGCCAGAGATCTGTGAGAAGGAGTGTGTGCTTGCTTGCATGAAGCTATCTAAGATTTATATTATTGGAAGAGTGGGGCCATGAGGCTGCAAGGTATATGTAGCTTCCAAGGTGCTAAGAAGACTTGATTTGGGAGCCACGCAGAGGTATATTTATTGTGTAGTTGTTGCAGAAACCCATATCTGATCTGGTGGAGGCACGCCCTTGTGAAGTAGCTCGATCTTGTTGATAAAAATCCTTGAATTTCTAGATCATATCAATAGAGGTCATATGTAGCATAAAGAAGCGGTCCATGAATCCAGATCGTTGTTGAACCTACCCACGTGAAGAGAGACCATGGTTTTTTGTATTGTTGTTTTCTTTGTAGAGTTGAATGAAAACAAGCAAAAGGATGCAGTCTGGGTTCTTGGAAATCCCACGTGTTGAAGAGAATGTTGCAAAAGAACCAGCAGATCCCTAGATCTCATATGAGATCTAAGGACGTGCAGGTTGGGCAGACACCAGGTCCATAACAATTCTTGTCTCTAGGAAGGCCATGGATGAGGCAGAGAGCCACACCGATTTAGAGGTGTATCTACCGCAAAGGGCCATGTTGGCTGGTGAGCTAGATTCATCGTTAAAGAAAAAGGTATTTTATGCATTAAAAGATCTCATGTCTTTGGATTTGCAAGCCTGTAAGGGGACCGAAGAAAATTTCGTGTGGAAGAAGCCGCCAACGTCGAAATGGTAGGAGAAGTATATATACATGAAACCCGTGAGTTTTGAAATGACATTGTAAAGGTTTTAAACCATAGGTTAAAAAAAAGGGGGTCTGTCTGGTCAATGGAAATGTCACAAACAAGCCAAGAGGTTATGCATTTGTGGAGTATATGCACACATGCGATATGAAAACTGTGTACAAGCAGGATGATGGTTGCAAGATAGATAATATGAGAGTTCTTGTGCATATTGAGCGTGGAAGAAATGTTCCAAATTGGTGGCCTCGAAGAATGGGTGGTGGCTTGGGATCTATGAGGGTTGGTGGTGAAGAAGTCAACCAAAAGTACTATGGATGAGAACCTCATATACTTTTAGTTGGACCACCATAGATAGATGAGCCAAATATTAGAGAAGAGCAGACACATGAGAGAAACAATTTCTCATTAAAGTAGCAGTGCAGTCAAGATATGGCTATGGAAGAACAAGCAATGGAAAAGTGATAGGATGAAGCAACACATGGTGATCGTGTAGTCACCATGAGACACATGAAAAAAAATTACTGGAGCAGTTTGCATGTAAATGGGCATATGTATGTAAGACATGGTAAGGCATGCATACCCTTGGTAACTCACCAGTAAAGTCGAGAGATAGACCTAGGTGATAACGGAGTGTATGTGAGATTCATCGCCAAAAATTTGAGGGGAGTTAGTGATTACTCCAAGTCAAGTTTAAAGGGGGGATTGTTAGGGTTAACCTTGACTAAGGATTGATTCAAAGGTGGTTCAGGTCTAGCACATGGTTTGGGCACATGGTTTGTTGTAGCCCATGGTATTGCATGTGTGATTAAGCCTTTATAAGGCTTGAGGAGGTGCCCTTGTAAAGTGGTCTGGAGGTGAGTTGTGCCTAGCTCAATTGGCCTGGATGGCCGATTTTGGCCATGCAATGAATATATTCATTGGTGCTAGTTTTCCCCGCATGGGGTTTTGAGGGTATGTTGTGTGTCATCTTGTATTGTTTCTTGCAATGCTTATTTTCTCGCATATTGTTATATATTGTTGCTTGTTATAATCCTAACACTCAAAAGTTAATTCTTCTGATTCCTGAGTTCTGCACTGAAGGGAGGAAAGGTGGAATGCGAAAGGTAGAACCATGGATAGAGTTTTCGTCATTTGATAGTTTTCTGACTTTCGAGTTCCGAAGGCAAAAGGATGAAGGTGAAACCACGGTTGAAGAACTCCATCAATCGATATGTTTCCGACTTCCGAGTTCCGAAGGCAGAAGGATGAAGGAAAAACCACTATTGAAGAAATCCATCAATTGATATGTTTTTGACTTTCGAGTTCCGAAGGAAAAAAGAGGAAGGTGGAAGGCGGAAGTGCAGAAGGAAGAAGGCGAAAGAGTGACAATTCACTTTGTCGAGCCTTTGATTTTTTGACTTCCGAGTTTTGAAGGAGGAAAGCAGAAGGCAGAAGAGGGAAAGCAGAAGTGCAGAAGTCGGAAGGTGGACGACTGACAATTCACTTCGCCGAGCCTTTGAGTTTTCGAATCCCTATTTTTTAAGGAGGAAAGAGGAAGGCAAAAAGAGGAATTGCAAAAGGTGGAAAGCGGAAGTGCGGAAGACGAAAGGTGGAAGAATGAGAATTCACTTCGTCAAGCCTTTGAATTTCAAACTCTCGAGTTCTAAAGGGAGAAAGCAGAAGGTGGAAATAGGATGTATGGAAGGGGGAAGACTGACAATTCACTTTTTCAAGCCTTTGAGTTTTCGACTATCGAGTTCCGAGGTCAAAAGGGCAGAAGAAAAAGTGAAAAAAGGACAAGTTCAGTGCGGAAAAGGTGTTTTTGGTCGCAGAAGGGATTTGTCAATGGAGGAACGACTACTATAGTGGTTCCTAAGCCTGAGAAATCAAGCATGTTTTTCAGTGGGATTTACAGGTACCAAAAAGTTGAAAATGGCCGTGAATTCACTCGCTTGACCCCTGTTGTCCCCTTGAGTATATGTACATGAATTGATGTAAATACACAAAATTGACGAGCAAACTGCAAATCGCCTAAGAGAAAGCGTATTCATGGTGTGTTAAGCTCTACAAAATGATGGAATAGCCTACATGAATTGATGTTACTACCAAAATGATGAAATAGCCTACATGAAGTGATGGTGTGCTAATTATTGTTTTGATTTTATGGGTCAAAAATATATTTAGAAATTTTGTATAAGTCAAAGTATAATCATTTTCATTATTTTAATTACTATATTATATTATTTATCTTAATCTTGTATTTCTTATTTTAAAAATTAAATTTTATTTTTGTTTGGGTTAATTAACTAAATAATATAATATTTTAATAAATGGTATTAAAGTTAAAGACTAAATTCAAGAGAAGTATTGGTACATTTAATGATAAAAATGAGAGATTCAATCAAAACAATTTTTCAAAATAAGTAAAAATTGTTATTTTGTGGTAAAAAATTCATTCATTGACATTATAAAATTCATTTTAAACCTCGAATGATTAAAAGTTTGATGAAAAATGCTTTAACCAATAAAAACATGATCTAACATTAATCTAATTATGAAAAATATTTGGATACAAAGCCTATGGATTTGTGTGGATACAAAGACTGTGGATTTGTGTGAAGCGACCTACGTAATTGTTACTATAATTCTATGGTTTTTTAAGGTTTTTTTATTATTATTTAAAAAAGCGATATTAGATTATTTTTATATATAAGTTTAGAATGTATATATTAAAAAGTTAACTTCCTAACTTCCATAAATGTTTGATATCAAATGTATATCAAACATTGGTAAGTTAAATATTTAGCCATGGTTGATTCACGAGGAAAACCACTAAATGAATCCTCAAAATTTCAACCCTCTATTAGTGAGCCCAAATCAAGTGTGACAACTCATTTCTGCATGGAGATTTCACAAAGTGCACAAATTTTTGGGGGGGTTAGTTGTTTAGGTAGTTACATTTTTAATTTTGATGATGCGAGTTTTCCTACTATGCCAAAAGTTTATAATTTGACTATGTCAAAGGTCAAACCTAAATAAGTTAGAGGTAGCTTATATGTAAATTATTTATATGTATTTACATGTAGACTATTTTTAATTGGTAATACAAATTTATTAAAATTGGCGTGGGGAAAGAAAAAGATAGAGATTGGGGTGGAGAGAGAGGATATGGTTTAGGGATAATGAGGGCAATTAAAGAGAAAGAGAGGTATAGGATGAAAGGAGAGAGAAAGAGAGAGACTGCGGGTGGTAAGTGGTAGGAGAGGGTGATTAGGAGGGAGAGAGAGTGGGGAGAGAGAGAGGGAGATAAAGAGGCATAGGGAGAGAGTGACTGAGAAAGAGGGAGAGAGAGGGGGGAGAGAGAAGGGGGGAGAGAGTGAGGGGAAAGGGAGAGAGAGAGAGAGATTTGGGGGGAGGGAGAGGGAGAGAGAGGGGGGTGAGGGGTAGGGAGAGAGGGTTAAATATCAGGGGAGAGGGGGGGAGAGAGAGGGAGAGAGAGGGGATGGGAGAGAGTGGGAAAAGAGAGATATGTTGATCCTTCGATCAGGGTTGTCATTGATGTATTTAGTCATGAATGTCTTCAAGTAAAAACTCAGGTGTAATTCGGGTCAGTAGTACTCACAAAAGTGTTATTAAAATGTAATTTCCAGTCTCCCAAGGTAAGTTAGAAAGGTTTAGTTGTGGAAAGACTCAATATTTTAACCCTCTCAGCATTCCTTTGCACCTCTCGGCGCAAATGCTAGTTATAACATTACAATAAAATAATAAAGTAAAGTAGAATTATTGATTTCAAATGGTTTTTATTTAATTATAATATAGTATAATAAAGTATTTTATATTTATGTCATAAATATATTTTTTATATTTATGAAAAATAAAATTAGTAAGTATTATATTTATTATAGTATGAAAATTATTATTCTTAGTCACATATAAGTTTATTATCGATGTGTATTAAATATTTGAATTGAATTAATTACTTATAATAAAAATAAGATTATTTATTTAATTAATTAATTTAACCATGTTTGACTATAGTTTGAACATAGTCAACCATGGTTGAATTTGGTGAACCATGTGGTCATAGTTTAAAATGCATCATTAAATTTCATTAACATTGAATGCCACATTATTAATGTGTCACATCTTGGTCATTGTCGTAAAGCGGCATAACCCTTCACCAACGTTACAATGTGACGTAACACTCAATGAACATTGCAATGCATTGTAACCCTTGATAAATGTCACAACATGACATAAGCCTTAATGAATGTCGATTGTGACATTATTATCGTGTTGAATCTTTGGTTGTGTCAGCATATGTTGGAAACTGAAATGAACCATAGTGTACTTTGTTCAACCATGCTTGACTTTAGTTTGGCCAAAGTAGCCCATGGTTGATTTTTCAAGTAATGTTTGACTTTAGTTAACCATGGTTGAATTTGGTTAACCATGATTTACTTTAACTTGACCATATATAACCATTCTTAACTTTAGTTATCCACACATCCATAGTTCTCAATGCGACATGAAATTTCCTAAACACGAAATATCACATTATTAATGTTTCATATATTAGGCATTGTTGCATGTTTCATAATGTAATAACCCAAAATTTTGTAAAAATTAAATTTTTTTAAAGTGACATAAAATGTCTACACTCGCAGCTAAGTAACTTCTAACGGTTAGTGGAAAATGAAACAGTTTATAAGAGATCCTGGGATTGTTTCATTAAAAGAATCTATAAACTAATCGATGTATTCTTAAACACATGTATTAGTACTATTAATGACTTAATAGCTTTAATTTTATCAGAGTTAGAAAAGGACTTGCATTTAGCTGCTGCTAGATATACTGATAATTTACTTTTGTCAAGTAGGTAAGAATTCTTGTTTGAGATCATGGCTTACTTAGCATTATGCTAACTCAATTGGACTGCTGGTTCTTACAGGGTTAGCAGGTAAGCATAAGACCCAGTAAGTGTTATTTAAAATTACATCGAGAAAATTACTTTCCTAGCATGTTAAGATGCTAGTTTAAGAAAAGGTTAAATAAGCTGCTTGTCTACAAGAAGGTAAAGTCAATTTTTCCGTTGTTATGAATCCATAGTTGTATTTATAGCTAACACCATAATGAATTTTTATCAAACCTAAACAAGGGTTTAAATTGCCTGGCACAAGTACTCACCAAATTTCCTTCAATTGTTCAAAAAATTAAGACATTGTTTATCATCTTATTTTTACAGCAAAGGTTATTTATAAATTTCCAAAAAGAAAATAGAGCTCATGGTTTTGGGGCTTAAGTCCAATTTGAACTATTTAGTGATCTCACATCTAAACTCACTTCAATACACAAAAGAGGTCCTACTCTTAAAGCATGAACAAGTTCCTATGTTTTCAATTATAAATTTAACAATGAGTTATTAGACTCTTTATGAGAAATTTTCCATTATTGTTAGTCTTCAGTTTCTTGATCACTTCCTTCATCAAAATAGTATAAAGGTTATGTTTGTGGAAGTTTTATGGCTTTTCCTTTTTAATACAGTTGTAAGCTATTTTATAACCATCTCATAACTCCATCCTATTTCTAGAATTACACCATATATTTGACTTGTTTGAAAGCATGAAGATCTTCTATGATAATAAATAGTATCCAAGATGTAACAATAGTATTCAAGCTGTAACTATAGCATTTAAGTTATGACAATAGTATTTAAGTTATAACAATTGTCTTTTAAATTATAACCTAAGGTAGAATTACCTACCAAACAAAATACTAAGATTAAATCGGAATGATGGCAAATTATAAGTTGTATAGTTTAAACCTATACTTTGCTAAAATCCAAGGCATAATATATATCATTGGCATATTGCATATCATTAGCAATCATAGGTCATATGGTTATTGAAATGATAGTTTGTAAAATGTTTTGTGCAACGCTGACTTAAGGTTTCGACCCACACTTGTTGAAATTATTGGAAGGGCACATGGATTGTTTGCATCCACTCAACTGTTGACTTAAAACCTCGAAACCCTTGTTCATTTGCATTGCAAATTGCGGGTTCCTCCTTGTGGTAGCCCAGCTGAAAGCTCGCGGCCATGAGAGGCCTGTAACTACCTTCAAACCTTTGGTATTTCGCCTGCAAATACTATGGCGTGACTGTTGGGAGAAGTTGTTGATGGTTTGATCTCTCTGAATGTTGAAAGTTACAACATGAGTGTGGTTGTTAGCTTTTCATTGTGGCCCGAAGAATGTACTTGTATCAATCCTGCAACTGTTCACATATAGCTTCTGCATTTTATACTTGAGTCGGTTTTATTGCTTTCTCCTTCACAAAGGTGACTTAAAATATTCTTCCCTTTCGGCATGGTGCCAAATGTGACCTGGTGTGGCCATTACTCCTCTACTTCGGCTCCATTTTACTGTAGGTAAACACTTACTCTAAACTCAGTTTTAAAATTTGTTTTCTTATTAGGTTTTTTTAATTTTAATGCAAACAAGTGTTAAAGGAGATTTGGTTTGGAACTTGAGGGTTCTTGCTTCCAGCTCCACTGCTGTAGGTGCAAATGAGCTTACACTTCAGTCCTTTCATGGGCATCCAACTGGTAAGCCCCGGTTCCATCGAGGGTTCTTCCTGCATGCGGTTGTGGTTGTTGGAACTGGTTCCTGTGGTTGAAAAGCACGGCCTCGGTTCTGTGTTAGTTATGTTTTAAAGCTTTTTTATTGCTTGTCAATGTTTTTAGAAACCCTTAAAGGGTATTTCGTGCAGAGTGAAGAAGGCTCTTGAAGCCGTGATGTAAACAGGTTTTAAATGATGTTTTTAATAAGAGCTCAGCTCTGAACTCAAATAGGCTTATTGAACTCTGTCTAGTTTACTTCAATTTTTATAGTAGATTTTAGTTGGTAAAGGAAGACTGTGAAACATTCGGGATTGTAAATGTGAACATGATTTTTATCCTGTCAGTAAAACATTTTGATATTGTTTAATATTTATATAGATTTTGTGCATTTTGGTTTTATTAGCAGGCATGAGCCTCGACCCTTTGACTCTAAAGGATGTAAGGCATTCCTTATTAATGGATTGTGTATTTGCAAATGGTTTAAGTAATATTTGATTATTTTAATTTCTGTTTTCAATAATTTGTATATGCAATATTTTTCATTATTACCCTGTATTTATGATGATTTCCAATGCACAATTTATGGGAAAAATTACTGTGTTTAAGAGTAATATTTTACTCTGGTTGTCGGCTTAAAAGGGTTAATTTATAAATAAACCCTACAGCTCGTTAATAGTATTATTATACTTAGTAATTCTTAGCTCTGTTTATTTAATGAGTTCTTTAATGATTTTTATAGTTTTGTTTATGGATTTCTGCTAAGAAAGATTAGGGTTTTAATGCTACATACTAGTGAAAATGATATATTTATCTTTCAAATTTTAAGTAGTATACTACTATAGAGACTTCTGTAGTTCTAAATAGATTATAGTAGAATCCTTCTGTATTAGACAGAGACACACAATGTCTGTAATTCAATGTTATAAAAATGTTTTAAAAATTCCTTTTACCTGGTTCTTAGATATTAGCCTATTTACTATACTTATGTTTAATTATTAAACTGCAATCTCTCTATTTTATAAAGAATACTAATACTAGAATTATTTCTAGAAATAATCTTATTACTATTCTTTTACATACCTATCTTTTAGTTTATAACTAAAGTAAATAAATGCAGACAATATTTAATACTTCTTTATAGTAGAAATCATAAGAAAACTAAGTAAAATCTAGTTACAGTCTTCATTCAAGTAAAATAATCATCTTATTCACCTAAACACCCAGTTGTACTAGAGTACTACCTGAGTTAGGCGTGGAAAAATACAGTTTGAAAATTCTAATTCTATCTATTTCTCATTTTGCATATTCATTTCTATTTCTAACATAATATGTAATTTACCAAGTCTAACATTACATAGTTACTCCTTTCTTCATAACACCTAAAATACTAACATGCTTGTAGTTAGAAACTAATAAACATTTTACTGAAGAGAGTAAACAAATATAATAACATAAAAATTAATAGAACATGTCAATGATAAGACGACAACATCTTAAGCATGCTGTTCCTCCCAACCAAACTCTTGGAGAGTGCTTAGACAACGCTTCCTTAGGACCCTCGAGCTTGTTCTTGGTATTCTTGGAAGAGAACTGGGTGGAGAATATAACTTGAAGACCTTTCTCACTTGACTAGTACAATTACCTCAGTAATTAAAATCTGCTCACAGCAGTATGAAATTCAGCCTAAAAGCTGTAACAAGTTCAGTCTCAGTAGTTAACCCCTCAAACTCACTTCTGTAGTCTCCTCCATTGAATTTCTCTTGAGTAAATTCATTCACCCTGAATGATCACCTATAGAATGAGAAGACTCAACTATCTTCAATGGGAAATTTTATAGAGATGCCTAGGTCTTCTAGGTCAATTTTCATTTAATGAGCCACCTGCTCTGATTCCACTTTCTTGGGGAATCATGACCACAAATGTAGGGAGCTTGCTACCTGCACCAGTTGGAAGCGGTTTGAAGATGCTACCACTTGTCAGTTTACTCTCCACCCAGTCTCCTCCACCAATTAACAAGTAAACACTCTTTTAACAGCTTCCCTAAGTCGTTGCCTCATCATTTATTTATTTATAAATAAAATATTATGAATTACATTAATTATTCTTGACCCCACTGGGTCATCAATTACAAACTTAGCATAAAACATAACAAAATGTTCCTCAAATAATATTAAATTGTTTTTCCAAATTGGGGCATGTGACAAACACACCCCCTTAAATTATAACATCATCCTTGATGTTATTTATTCCTCATCCTTAGAGTTCCCCTGAAATAGAATTGGATATGCATCCCGCATATGAATTTCCAATTCCTAGGTGGCTTCCTGTGGACTAAGCTGTTTCCATTGCACCTTCACTTGACCAATGGTGTGGTTTCGAAGCAAGATCTCCCTCCGCTCAAGGATACAATCCGGTTCCACCAAAAAATCCCCTTCGGGTTCCACCCGCACATCATTCCAATTAATAACATGAGTATAATCATGTACATATTTTTTTAATAAAGAAATGTGAAAAACATTGTGAACTCTTAAATTTGGTGGTAAAGCTAACTGATAGGCTACCTATCCGATCTTGGACAGTATTTCAAAAGGACCAAAATATCGAGGTGCTAGTTTGGCACAACTACCCAGCCTCAGAGAACTCTTTTTGGGTCTCACCTTAATGAAAACATGTTCACCTACCTGGAACTCCTCTGGAGTTCGTTTAAGGTCTGCTTGACTTTTCTGTCGATCTTGTGCAATTTTCAGATGACCTTGTACCTGTTTTACAATTAATTCCATTTCTTTCAATATTTCAAGTCCTAATACTAACCTGTCCACTAGATTACTCCAAGAAATAGGAGTATTGCATTTCCTTCCATACAGAATTTTGAAAGGACTATACCTAGCTGAAGCTTGATAATGATTATTGTAAGCAAATTCTACCAGGTGTAAATAATCTTCCCATTTACCTGGCTACTCCTTTATCGACATTCTAAGTAGATCTTCCAGTGCCTGATTTACTATTTCAGTCTGTCCATCAGTTTGAGGATGGAAGGAGGTACTAAAATTTAACGTGGTATTTAATCCTTTAAACAAGGATCTCCAAAAATTACCTGTAAATTTAGGGTCTCGGTCTGAAATTATCACCTTCAGTATTCCATGCAACCAAAAATTTTGTTTTCAGAAAATATTAGCAATATAGCAATATATTCTGTCAGTTCAGTTTTCATGTTTGGACAAAAATAATCTTTTCTTAGCATGGTTATAGTTTTCTGATAACCTGGATGCCCTGAAGAAGGAGTTTTATGAATTTTGTTTAAAATTAATAGCTTAATCTTAGGTACATTAGGAACGCATAATCTGTCTTTATACAGTAATAGTCCTTTTTCATTCAAGCTGTACCATGTACTTAGACTTTCTATTAGATTCTCTTTTACTTTTGCTTGTATTTTTCGGTATTTTTCGTCTTGTTCTATTCCAGATTCAAGTTTTTCTTCTAAGTTTGTTGTATAAGTGCTGATAGTTGCTTTAAAATTTAGCTTTGCATTTCTACTTAATGCATCAACAACTTTATTCTCCTTTCCTTTGATGTGTTGAATTTCAAAATCGTATTCACTTAAAAAAGCGAGCCACCTAGCTTGCCTAGAATTCAAGTTAGGTTGATCTAACATATATTTCAACCTATTATTATCCGTCATTAAGATAAAATTCCTTCCAATTAAATGATGACGCCACATCTTTAAAGCATGTATGACAACAACTAATTCTATGTCATAGGTCGCATAATTTTTCTCATGAATCTTCAATTTCCTAGACTCATAAGCAATGACATGTCCTTCCTAAGTCAATACTCCACCTAAACCGCCATTGCATGCGTCAGTACATACTATAAAATCTTTATTAGGGTCAGTAATTCTTAAAATTGGTGCCTTGGTTAATAAGGTTTTTAACTTTTTAAAACTGTCTTCGCACTTCTGATTCCAATCAAAATTCTTCCCCTTTTTTTGCAAAGAGGTTATCGTATTTGCAATTCTTGAAAACCCTTCGATGAACCTCCAGTAATAATCGATAATCCCCATGAATGATCAAACCCCAGTTACGTCTTTTGGGACTGGCCAATATTCGATTGCCTTAATCTTTTCAGGATCCATCGAAATTCCTTCTTTAGTCACCACATGACCTAAGTACTGGATTTTATCTTTAAAGAAGCCGCATTTACTAAATTTCACAAAAATTTGATGCTCTTGTAACTCTTGCAAGACAATTTTTAAGTGTTCTATATGCTCTTCTTCAGATTTCAAATAAATTAATATGTAGTCGATAAATACGACCACAAATTTATCCAGATATTATGCATTACATTATTCATTAAACACATAAAAAAAACTGGAGTGTTATTAAGCCCGAAAGGGATAACAACAAACTCGTAATGTCCATATTGAGTTCTAAAAGCTGTTTTAAAGATGTCTTCATATTTAATTTGGACCTGGTGATATCTAGACCATAAGTCAATCTTTGAAAACACTGTGGCTCCACATAGTTGATCAAACAAATCACCTATGCAAGCTAACGGGTATTTTTTCTTGATAGTCATTTTATTTAATTGACGATAATCTATGCATAGTTGTAGAGTTCCATCCTTATTCTTAACAAAGATGACAGGTGCCCCCCAGGGAGACACACTGGGTCTAATATAATTCTTATCAATAAGTTCTTTTAACTGTGACTTAAGTTCATTTAGTTTGAGTATATTCATCTGATAAGGGGATTTTGAGATGGTTACTGCACCAGGTACCAGCTCAATAGTAAAATCTAATTCCCGTTTCCGAGGCAGTACCGGAATTTCTTCTGGAAATACATCTGAATATTCCTTTAGAACTGGTATATCCTCAAATTTAATTTATCTATGTCGTTCATGTTTTCTTCATCAATTACTGTTACTGCATAAGCCTTACAGCCTTTCCTAACATCTCTCTTAAGCTGCAGAGGAGAGATCTGCCTTACGGCTATTTTCCTAGGGATTCTCTTTACACTTATTAACTTTCCATTGTTATTTATGCAAGTAAAGGGTTTATCAAAGAAATTCAAGACCACCCTATGCTACTCTAACCAATCCATACAGATTAATATATCATATGAAACTAAAGGTAATACATTGAGTTTAACAAAATTTCAAACTGGTCCATAGTTACTGCACAATTCTTTACAAAGCTAATTACCTTTCTCTTTGCACCAGTACCTAACTTAACTAACCAAGAACTTACAAACTTTTCAATTGGAAGTTTACACTTTTCTACCAAATTAGGAGAAATATAGCTTAAACTAGCTCCTTGATCAATTAAAATAGATATAGGTATTTGATTTATCTTACCTTCCACTTCCACCATGGAAGTTTGATAGTTTGCTTGTTGATTCTCTAATGCTGCATTGATCCCAGGCATTGTCCTCGCTAGATCACCAACAATCATCTCCTCCTATATTGTGTGAATGTTGCTAACAGTCTTCTTCTGATTGGGGCAGACTGATGCATAATGTGGACCATTGCATTCCCAATACTCTATGGGTTCTTTTTGTTCTAAGTTCTTTGTGTAGTTACTGTGGTTGTTAGCAGATTATTTATTCTTTTGATTATTCTAATTGGTCTATGAATTACTTTTATTCCGATGGAAATTCTTATTAGGAAAATTTCTGGTGTTATTATTTTTAGAATTTCGATTAGGTACAAACTCTTTCTTCTTTTGATCAAATTTATTATTCCTTTTGGCCTTCCAGTTGGCCATACTCTCCTTTTTATGATTCTATTCATAACAGAAATTTGCTTTTCTCATGGCTTCTTCTAGAGTTTTCAAATTGTCATACTCAATCATGTCCTTTATATGATAAGGTAAACAGCTGAGAAACTGCTGTACCTTAGGTTTCTCATCCACAATGTATGGCACATACTTGACCAAACTTAGAAATTTACTATTCAGTTATTTCATATTCATTGTACCCAGTTTTAAATCGTAGAATTCCTTAGCCCTTTCCTCATAGTACTGTTCAGATAAAAATTTCTTTTTGAAATATTTCTTGAATGTGCTCCAATTTATGTTTTTCTCTCTTATACCTTTCACTCTTTTTAAGTCCTGCCACCATATATCATCCTTTCCCATAAGATTATAAATAACCATCCCTGCCTTCAGTTGATTAGAATAGTTATAAATTTGGAAGTACTTCTTCATCCCGAATAGCCAGGATTCCGCTTCTTCCCCCTTTTTAGTTTCTCCATTAAATTTTGGTGGCTTAATCTTCTTGAACTCCCCATGATTTCTTCATAAGGTTTATATTTTCTTTTCCTAGTATGGTGGTTATCCTCACTACTTTCACTAGTATAATGAGAGTTTTGTTTATCACCATATAGTTCGGAAGATGAGCTACTTTCATTTTTAACTTGTTTAGTCTTTTTATACTTATGCCGATAACCTATATCTTCAGAATTGGTTCTTTTACCCTTTCCCTTAGTATGAAATCTTTCTATTAAGATCTCATCCAGCTCCTCTTGAGCTCTCAGAATCCTCTCATTTTCTTTCTTAATTGATTCCATCTCTGATTTTAATTCTTTAACTATTTGTAGTAGTTCGAAAGAATTATTGGTTATATCTTCTTATATAGGTTCTTTTTGTAGATTATCTTGTTCAGTGTAAGGAGATTCATCATCTGCATATTCTTCCAATCTTTCCATACCTATCAATAACTTATAAACAAATTTCTCTATGTGTATCATTCAAAGAAAACAACATCAGCATAATTATTTAAATTTACTGTTCCATATAAGCAAGTTGAGATTCATCAAGGCCTAGTGTTTGAACCTTGTGCTCTGATACCACATGTAATAACCCAAAATTTCGTAAAAATTAAATTTTTTTAAAGTGACATAAAATGTCTACACTCGCAGCTAAGTAACTGTTAACAGTTAGCGGAAAATGAAACCATTTATAAGAGATCCTGGGATTGTTTCATTAAAAGAATCTGTAAACTAATGGATGTATTCTTAAACACCTATATTAGTACTATTAATGACTTAATATCTTTAATTTTATCAGAGTTAGAAAAGGACTTGCATTTAGCTGCTGCTAGATATACTGATGATTTAGTTTTGTCAAGTAGGTAAGAATTCTTGTTTGAGATCGGGGCTTACTTAGTGTTCTGCTAACTCAATTGGACTGCTGGTTCTTATAGGTTTAGTAGGTAAGTGTAAGACCCAGTAGGTTTTATTTAAAATTACGTTGAGAAAATTACTTTCCTACAATGTTAAGATGCCAGCTTAAGAAAAGCTTAAATAAGCTGCTTTTCCACAAGAAGGTAAAGTCAATTCTTTTCCGTTGTTATGAATCCATAGTTGTATTTATAGCTAAAACCATAATGAATTTTATCAAACCTAAACAAGGGTTTAAATTGACTGGAACAAGTACTCACCAAAGTTCCTTCAATCGTTCAAAAAATTATGACACTGTTTATCATCTTATGTTTATAGCAAAGGTTATTTATAAATTTCTAGAAAGAAAATAGAGCTCATGGTTTTGGGGCTTAAGTCCACTTCGAACTGTATAAGTTCGCTTCGAACTATTTAGTGATCTCACATCTAAACTCACTCCAATACACAAAAGAGGTCCTACTCATAAAGCATGAACAAGTTCCTATGTTTTCAATTATAAATTTAAGAATGAGTTATTAGACTCTTTATAAGAAATTTTCCATTATTGTTAGTCTTTAGTTTCTTGATCACTTCCTTCATCAAAATAGTATAAAGGTTATGTTTGTGGAAGTTTTATGGCTTTTCCTTTTTAATATAGTTATAAGCTATTTTATAACCATCTCATAACTCCATCTTATTTCTAGAATTACACCATATATTTGACTTGTTTGAAAGCATGAAGATATTCTATGATAATAAATAGTATCCAAGATGTAACAATAGTATTCAAGTTGAAACTATAGCATTTAAGTTATGACAATAGTATTTAAGTTATAACAATTGTCTTTTAAGTTATAACCTAAGATAGAATTACCTACCAAACAAACTACTAAGATTAAATCAGAATTATGGAAAATTATAAGTTGTATAGTTTAAACCTATACTTTGCTAAAATCCAAGGCATAATATATATCATTGGCATATTGCATATCATTAGCAATCATAGGGCATATGGTTATTGAAATGATAGTTTGTAAAATGTTTTGTGCAGCGCTGACTTAAGGTTTCGACCCACACTTGTTGAAATTATTGGAAGGGCACGTGGATTGTTTTCATCCACTCAACTGTTGACTTAAAACCTCGAAACCCTTGCTCATTTACATTGCAAACTGTGGGTTCCTCCTTGTGCTAGCCAAGCTGAAAGCTCGCGGCCATGAGAGGCCTGTAACTACCTTCAAATCTTTGTCATTTCTCCTGTAAATACTATGGCGTGACTGTTGGGAGAAGTAATTGATGGTTTGATATCTTTGAGTGTTGAAAGTTACAATGCGAGTGTGGTTGTTAGCTTTTAATTATGGCCCGAAGAATGTACTTGTCTCAATCCTGCAACTGTTCACATATAGCTTCTGCATTGTATACTTGAGTCGACTTTCTTGCTTTCTCCTTCATAGAGGTCACTTAAAAGCTTCTTCCCTTTCAGCATCACAATAGGATTTGAACTTGAAATCCGACGACAGAATTTGACGTCATCTGACATTTCACATAGATGTGTCGGATAGCAATCAATCAATATAATGCCGACAACAAAATATTTATAGCTCCGTTGATTATCCGACACTTGGTTGTCGGAATTTCGACTCTTGTAGTGGTGGTTATCCGACACTTCCGTGTCGGAAAGGCGTCAAAATTATGACTCTTATAGTGGCGGTTATCCGACATTTTTGTGTTGGATCTTTGATGTCTATGATCCAAAAAATTTGGTTATCCGATCCATACGCGTCGGATATCCGACGGTCGGTATAGATTTTTTTATAAAAAAAATTAAGGTTTACATGATTTGAAATTTTATGGTCCCATACTTTCAACAGTAAATATGTTCAAGGCATTGAATATCTGATGCATGTCGAGTATAAATACAAATTGTTTTAAACATTTCGACATGTTTGTTGTAGAAGCGACTGACAATTGCCAAAATTATTTGTTCCTCGATGAACATTTTCAGGAATAGTTTTATTCTTCAACAGGAGGTTGTGGGAAGTTTTTTATTCTTCACCATCTTCCTCATGATGATAATACTCATCATCACCATCATCATCATCGTCATCCTCATGATGATGATAATTATCATCATCGTCATCGTCATCCTCATGATGATGATAATCATCATCATCATCATCATAATCATGATCATCGTCATAATCATCGTCTTCATCAGCATCATAATCATCATCATCATCATCATTGTCATCGTCAACATCATCGTTGTCATCATCATTTTCATCATCATCATCATTGTCATCATCTTCTCGGCATCATAATCATCGTCATCATCATCATCATCATCATCATCATTGTCATCATCGACATCATCATTATCATCATCGGCATCAACATCATAATCATCACTATCATCATCAACTTCATCACCATCATCGTCATCATCATCATCATCATCACCATCATGGTCACCATCATGGTCACCATCATCATCACCATCATCGTCTTCATCAACATCATAATCATCACCATCATCATCAACATCATCACCATCATCGTCTTCATCAACATCATAATCATCACCATCATCATCAACATCATCATCATCAACTTCATCACCATCATCGTCATCATCATCGTCATCCTCATGATGATAATAATCATCATCTTCATCATCAAGATGATCATCATCAACATAATCATGATCATCATCATAATCATGATCATTGTCATAATCATAATCATCGTCTTCATCAGCATCATCAGCATCATCAAGATCATCATCATCATCGTCATCACAATCATTATCATCATCATCAGGATCATCATCATCATCATTGTCATCATCGTCATCAACATCATCATCATCATCATCATAAACAACATCATCAACATCATCATCATCATCAACAACATTGTCATCATTGTCATCATCGACATGAACATCATAATCATAATCATCATCATCAACATCATCATCATTATCATCTTCATCATCATCACCATGCTCACATGCTCAACTTTTCAATCATCCTTCAAAGATATATTTTCATTTATCCAAGATAGGGATGTGTCGTTATGTAGATGGTTCTTCCCTCATTAATGTGAAGGTTCTTTATTCAAGTTAGGTTATAATAAAAATATCCTAATACTATTATGGAAATTTATATAATATAAAATAACATATAATAAAAATAAAATACATATAATATAAAATAATATATAATAAAAATAAAAAAACATATAATATATAATAATATATAATAACAAATGACAAGTGTATTTGGACATTGCCGCAACTCGTTTTTGATAGTTCAGTTCAATTTGGATGTTTTTGTGAATTTGGGAGTAGGTCCGCTGGAGCACAGGGTTCAAAATTGGAGCTCATGGTTGATAATTGGAGGTCAAGGTTGAGAATTGGAGCTCACCATTGATAATTGGAGCTCACGCTTGAGAATTGGAGCCGACGATACAAATTTGGAGCACACGGTTCACGTTTTGGAGTTTCAGTTTTGGATTTGGAGCTCATGGCTCAATGGGTAAGCATCACGACCTCTTTTTTTTGGGCATGCTGTGACAATGGTTATTGGGCATCCTGTGACAAGGGTTTTTGGGTGACAAGGGTTTTTTGTGCACGTTGTGATGTTTGCTCCTTTGTGGGAAAAGCTTGAATGTAGACAGACCCTTCCTCATTTAGTGGGTTATTCAAGGATTCAATTTACAAACCTTCTTACCTTACAAATGATAAACTTGTTGTTCGGGTCATGAACTTAGAATAGGGCTTCGCGCCTCAACCCCTCTCGTATCTGTGAGTCACTATTATAGTGATCATTCATTTTGTAGTGCATCTATAGATGTAATTACGCAATTTCTCTAGTTTTGCACAGACATGCTTGATCAAAGAAGTACTTCGAAGAGACTGATTATCTGGACCTATCAAATAGTTAAAATAGAACTAAGAAGTTGGGGCCCCTGACTACAACTAGTAAAACCCCTCTTAAGGTAATGAAGGTCAGACTATCTTATGGGAATAATAAGGGAATAAAAACTTCCACAATGAGGAGGTCTTAATTCACAAGGAGGTATTAATTCACTAGACTAGTTCATCCTCATATTCAACCGGTAAGGTCAGATACTACAGGGAATAGAAGCCCTTAATATTTTAGAAGGAAAGAGAAATAAGGGGTAGGGGTTGAATTTCATGTTTCCAGCTCAGGAAAGTTATAATACAGGAAAGGAGAGTAACAAATAAAGTAATAAGGGGGTTCCAATCACCCACCCCACCACAAGGTACCCGTTCTGGCGGTGCCAATAAAGAGTAGGTATTAAGGTAGAGAGTGCTACCATATCTAGGGAACGACCTTGGATCAATAAAAAATATACCATAGGGAACATATCCTCTCAAAGCCAATACCTTGAAAAACACACTAGCTCGGGGACAAAAGTTTGGGAACAAAGAAGTTGAAATAAGTAGCAACTTTTAAAAAACCAAAGCAAAGCAAACAATTTCTTGGTTGGGGTAGTTATACACTTTAACAAGTTGGAGAATACAATAGAGAAAACCATTATGGGAAGGGTCTAAGGTCGACAATGCAATGCCAAAACCCTCAAGAATTGGGGTGACAGACTAGGATGCGTACCCAGAGTCCTGTTAACATCATCGTCAAGCAAAAACTGTCCATGAGGACAAAGTTCAAGAACTCTATCCACATGAACTATATCACACAAAAGATATGATTTAGGAATAAGTCCTTAGTTTTCAAGTGTGAACTAATTATTTTCCAACTATGAATTAATTATTTGAGA
>LPNX010276896.1:318759-448706 GCA_001517045.1 Pseudotsuga menziesii
GTCCTTGATAGTTGGGAAGATTATTTACATTTAATTGTAATTTGTTTATAAGACTTATCATTATTCCATCAATATGTTTCCTTTCAAGGTTGTGCATGTTAGGAATAGTTACAAAATAATATACATTAACTATTCCCCTAACTTTTAGAACTCAACCCTAAATTAAACCCCTTAGTTACTTCGAAAGAAAAATATTTACAAACACGATTCTCATACTGATTTGGTAAAAATATATCCATATAAAAGTCAATCTTTGACCTATTAGCTGAGCTAGAGAAAAATTGGAAACTTCTGCAATGTCCCCTATTCAATTCTGGCCTTTAGTGTTGCAAAACTGTGTTTCTAGAATTTTTGTAGCACCTATGTGCCATCTTTCCTAGACTTATGTACAAATCAAAAGGGATGTCTAAAAATGATTTTCCAATGAAATGTAACAACAATTTGAAGTGAAATTGATACACTGTGTCAAATATTCTTTCACATGTAAAAGAATTCCTTATGGAAAATAAAAGTTTCTCATATTTCTCTGACAGCCAAGCTTTAGGTATCCCATGAGTTAAATTTGATCCCTTGTGTTATTCTTTAGAAAATCATCATAATTTATCAACTGAAACTTAGCGGAAGTAGCGGAATTATGACCCTCTAATGAGATCCATAATTTAATTAGACAAATACTTAGTCAAGAAACTACTAGCGGTCGTAGCAATAACAATTACAGACTTGTAACAACAATAAAATAAACAATTTCAAGACTCTTGGTGAGTAACAACAACAGTTTCAACAAGTAATAACAACAATATCAACAAGTAACAACACTAGTTTTAGCAAGTAATAACAACATTTTCAGCGAGTAGTAACTACAACATAAATTAGTTTAAAACTGCTAGTGAGTAATAGTAGCAGCAATGATTAGTTCAAAACTAATGCTTAATTGAAAATATAATAAAAATATCCAAATACTATTATGGCAATTTATATAATATAAAATAACATATAATAAAAATAAAATACATATAATTTAAAATAACAATAAAATACATATAATATATAATAATATATAATAAAAAATGACAAGTGTATTTGGACATTGTCGCGACTCATTTTTGTTTTGGATAGTTCAATTCAATTTGGAGGTTTTTGTGAATTTGGGAGTAGGTCTGGTAGACATGGAAGACAACTCTGTTGACCCGTGGCAGCAAGAGCTCAACATCTTTTCCTCGCCGGAAATTACCGGTATACCGTCCCCGGACACCATGCAGAACATGCTGGAAAATTTGGCAGCTAGAACCGAGAGTAGGGTTCCAGTTTCTCCACCAAATGAAGAGCTGCTAGGTGTGTTCATAGCATGACCATTAAACCCGTCCTTAGGAGGAGGCCCGTACTCATTATTCCACTCCTACCAACCTACGAGCACAACTGCAGAACCTTCAATGTCACAGGCAGCACCCACAGGAGAAGCCGCTGAACAATTGGACGAAATCTCAAATGGGAACTCCAGTCTGGGTTCGCCTACTAGGACTACCATGGGAATTCTGGAACCCAGCCTTGCTTAGTGACATCGGAAAAACACTGGGGACTTTCATTGAAGCGGATATCAGATAAAAAAAACTGGATGATAATTTTACCTAATAAACTATTTTGATAACGGTGACGATTCTTGGTATTTTGTTTCACAATTTTTCCGTGTTGCAACCTAATGAAACATAATACCAAGAGTCGTCACCATTATTAGCCAACACTTATTAGCTATTTTAGAGTTAGTGAATTGAAAGTGGCTAAGTCAACGAAAAGAAGAAAGGTATTAAGTTTGACTAAATAAACTATTTCGATAATTGTACCTAAATATTCTTTGATGGGGCTTCAACCAATCAAATTGGAGGTATAGGTGTTCATCTTTTGATCACCTAGGACCACTATTTTTGCTTCAAATTAGGTGTTGGTCTGAGTACAAACACCATATTTGAACTACTTGCTTTATGGACTTTCATTTATTGTGCTAAATCCATGGTCCTTCCCACTCTGCACATTCATGGTGACTCCACAGCCATCATTAATTAGTTCAATAGAAGATCATCACTAAATTTACTTGCACTTGATGGTTGGTGTCAACGTATCTGTGATATGGAACCTTACTTCATCCAGCTAAAAGCAGTTCACATATTCAGAGAACACAATACTAAGGATGATAGCTTATCCAAAGAAGCATTAACCTTGGCCTCAGGCCATTTTCAGTTTACTGAATTCACTGATGGTGAATGTACTGATTAGGGCACTTTCCAACTTTTCTAGCCCTTACCACTTGAGTCTTTTATGTGTTGTTGCTATTGACATCCTTTGGATGATTGAGGTGGATGATCCCCTAATATTACTGATCTCTCTTATTTATTGCTTCTTTGGATTAGCTACTTTAGTATTAGACTTGAATTCTCAGTCTGTTGAAGGTTAGTGATGTGGATGTAGTCAAGATTCCTAGATTAGAGGTGTTACCTTTGAATGTTTGTCCAGTATTCCTGTGAAGCTGATCAATTGTATTCCTTAGGGTTGCCTTCGGGTTGAAAATTAGTATGGGAAAACAAGTTAGCATTGCCTTAGGGTTGAAAATTAATATGGGAAAACAAGCATCATCAAGACAAGCTAAAAGGAATAAGTTAGCAAATATTACAGACTGATATAAATGTATTTAACGTGCCAAGTAGCCAGATCTGGAAATGTCCACTCTTCACCACCACTAGGAAATATGCCTCTGAAGTGTTGGATTATGCACTTCAGAGTAGCACAGAGGCTAAAACATCAACTCTAAAACTAAAATCATCTACAACATCACAAAATCATTCATGGGAAAACTAAAAACCACTTAAAGGAGATTTGTTCTTTGAAGGAGATAGTCCAATAAAGGAGAACCTCCAGGTTTTGTATAGACATATATTGGCATAAATTGCAGTGTTATATGTGATGCATATGCATAACATATCGTCTCAAGCTTGACAACGTTGAAAGGCTAAAGTACAATGGCCACAAGCATAGATTTGAAGCTTATGAAGCCTACCCAATTCATGTTAGCAAAAGGCAATGCAAGCAATAAGTTAGAATGGAGACTTGTATGTAACCAAAAGAGGGGCATACATTAGAATTTTTAGGGCTACCAAATTCCCACACCTATTAACCAAACTCATTCTTGACAAGATTTTTCTTTAACAAGTTATTGGCTTACAAGTCTTTCCAAGTTTTTTTTCTTGTAAGTCTTTCCACGTTTTTTTGCTCGTATTTTGCTATGCTTATGCCAAATTTCTTTTTGGCCACGATGCAGGTAGAAGCAAATAGGTATTTGTCAGACTTGTCTTCCTCCAGCGAAGGGAGTTTTGGAAGGCTAGAGGAAAGTGAGACATCCAGTAGGTCTACATGGGCTAGATCAACTAGATGTTAGAAGATCAGAAGAAAATTCGATAAACGCATGAATTTTTGTCTCCATGGAGGGGGGTCATGTTCCTATGATGATGAGACAGTGGGAGGCATCGACATGCCCTTAAGGTACCAACACCTAGTGAAACAATGGGTTTCTAGCGATCTTCCTAAATTAAACACTGATTTTTGTGTGAATGAGAGGATATATAGAATTGCACCATCTGCATTGTATAGATTGGGCTTGTTTTGCATGGACGGCATAAAGGTTGGATACGGTAGATGTACATAATTGATGGAGTATGTTGGACCCTGTTACAACTACAGTGATTGGATGCGCCTGGACCAATATACACGAATTATGTGTAGATAAGGGTTGTCAGCGAATTATATACAACTGAAAGACAAAGCTCAAAATAAAGGAGCAACGATGTACATGGATAGAAGGCCAAAAACAACCGGTAATATTGCGGGGTTTATAAACAGTACACAACCAGGGTCTACATTAAAGCAACCCAACTACATATTCGAGTCATGTGAAGGAAACATTGTCTTTGTATGTGAAATTAAATCAATAGCTGCTCACAAAGAACTGCTTATTGATTACAATTTCAATCGTGTAGATACAAACAATGTTAGTATGGTTGTGGTACAACAAACAATTTAACCACCCTTTTATTGATTATTTTAATGTCTATAAGAATTTTTGTTAGCATATAATTGAAATTATCTACTTTTCATGTTTCCTTACGTAACTTTTAGTGTGTTTTTTATGCAGGGTTCTCTCAGGGGTACTTCCATCTTCGTAGATGTTTGTTGACTCGAGTCAAGGCATCAGGTATACATCGATATTGCCAATGTAATATTAAATTTTAGGATGGAAATACATATACGTTGTTATGTATTTTCATTAGTATATTAGGTTCATTTATATAATATTATAGATTTTCCATGCAGAGTGTTGATCAGGGAAGCAAACTGGATATTGATAAGCCGACTACAACATTAGGGAAATAGCCAAACATGAATGTAATTCTCCATTTCAAATACTTTAAAATTGTAAACATGTCTATCATGATGCATTATGTTTATTTTGTTATGTATTCTTTCATTTTTATGGTTGCGTTCAGGATGGTAATGTTGTCTACCTTTTTTGTAGATTGATCGGGAAAACTCCCCAGCTATTGATTAGACGACTGGAGACTCGAGGAAACCATTTAACCTAAATGTAATTCCACATTCTAAATACTTAAAAAATGTACACATATAAAACATGTAGCATAGTGTTTATATTTGTTTGTGTTCTGTATTTGTTAGCTTATACATATTGCGTTCATTGTGATAATGTTCTCTACCTTTTTTGCAGGTGGTTGATCAAGGTAAATCCCCATCTGTTGATCAGAACATGCCCTCGGCTAGGCGTCAGGTAATCCTAGATGTAATCCCTAATATAATTATTTGCGCACATTATATTAGAGGAAATTTGGGATCTAAAATGGGCCTTATAAAAAACTGTGCCATGGATGAGCTGGATTGAGTTGAATTTTTAAACCAATAGAATTTCAATATCTTTGGTCCACCATTATGGTTGAGTTGGACACATAATGCTTATGTGTCATATTTTTATTTGACAATAGCTCACTCCATATCAACCTCACCTTGGTTAAGTTCTTGAAAAGATCACCTCGAAATAAGATAAATAAACTTTAACTAATAAATATAGAATATTTTATTTGATCACTACTTCCAACTCCTCTAAAACATAACCTTCACATTAATTAAAATTGTAGGGGAAGCATTTTGAAATACTAAAAACACTTATTAATCAATTTTTTAAAAAGAAAACTAAATAATATTTAATTTTAAAATAGACTTATCTTGAAATACTAAATAAAAGATATTTAATATTTTTAATATTATTAAATAATGTTTAAAAAATAAATATATTTAATTATTACATCCAAAAATAAATAAAACATTTAAATACTAACAAAATGAAAAATAAAAACTATTTTTAACGTTACTAAAATTATAATAAAATTTGATTTTACTTTTTTTCTCTCCTACCTACCTATCCATTAAACCACAATTTTTTTTAAATTAATATAAAAAATAATATGAATACACATAGTTTATTGTCTTTTTATTTTATGTGATGTAATATTTTTTATATGAATTAATATAAAATTTATATTAAAAAATAATAGTGATTTTTTATTTTTTAATATTATTATAATTATATTTTTCATTGTAAATGAATATATTTGAGTTTTACATTTATTAAATATATAAAAAGTAGTGGTCTATTCATTTAAAAAAATAATAATATAAAATTCAAAAGTTTCCTATCATTTTTTATGTGTGCACGAGAATCTAAATATTTCATTAATATTTTTAACCAATATATCTTAACTCTACATTAACTCAATATAGTTGTCTGAAACTACCATTAATGAGACGATTTAGGTTGACTTTCATTAGATTTTCATTAGATTTAATCTCACATGGAATATTTGTAGTGTGATGTGGCTTTTATTATTATTTTCCTTAGGAGGCCCATTTTAGACCTCAAATTTCCTCTAATATGATTTTCAAAGACTAAGCAATTTTTTATATATTTCAATTGAAAACAGGGGATTCTGTTTATCAAACAACGTCTCAAAAATCTTTACAGAATGAGGTCTCTCGGTTGATGAGAGATAGTGAAATTAGAGAGTCTGCAGGCTTGTTGAGGGTGCTACAAAGGACAAGGGAAAAACAAAATGAGGAATTGGTTCGTCTGACATTGGCAGTTCCACTAACAGAAGGACTTGAACAAATGATTCAATTGTTTTTACAACAACGTAAACAAGTGGACGTAAATTATCGAATAAAAATGTAACTTCATTTATAAAATCTTTATAATATTTGATTTTATATGCTATTGAACTTATAATACAATGGATTTAATTTACAATGTGCTATGGAGATTATCAATGGTGTTCAAGGAAATGTTGGTCCCAGTGACCAAACCACTCCACGTACACCACATACTGCTCCCATATTGTCCACTGAACAATCGGCAACATGCTTTGCGACACCACCGAGGGCAGTGGAGGGTGCAACTGATGTTGCTCCACCCACAGAAAATGCTGCAAAAGAAGGGGTGGATGCAGGACTAGATAGAGATGTGGAAGCATTTCCTGGATCTTCTCATGTGACTAGCATTGGTTCAATAAAGCGTACATTTTTGGTGAATGAAGAACTGGTTCCAATAAAGATAGAGAGGATTCTAGGTCATTATAGATTGTTGAATTTGTTTTTTATTTTGTGTCTAATATACCGATAATATTTTCTAATGTTGACTAATGATGGCAATAATGTTTTGCACGAAATAATATATTTTATAAACACATGAATGATTTGGCCTCTGAGATCTTTGGGCCCACCATCCACACAATGTGGAACAAGCAACGAAAAGATTTACAGGATGATCTAACTAATCGCTTGGTTAGTTTGTTCAGAAAAGATACCTTTGATACATTGAAGGTACTACAGAAGGCTGAAAAAAATCTAAAGATTGTCCGAGACCAATATAGGGTTCACCTAGAAAAGAACCCTAGGTATGAGCGCCCTCCAATGATTCTATCTATGGAGTGGAAAGCCTTGGCGGAAGATGGAAAAGAGAAGGGCCTGAGAAAATCAAGAAAGATACCACCAGGTGGAACAAGGAGGTATGCAATTCATTCCAAAATGTAGTGGTAAGCCTTATTATTACTAGTTTTTATATCAATTTTGGTACATAGACTAATGTATTTAAAAACATAAATAGGCTCTCAGACACATTTAAGGCCACAAAGGAAAGAATTGAAAAAATTGGCCAACACAAGCTTGGGCCTGGCGGTTACTCCAACTTGGCGTCCCGATATGTAAGTATCGCAAAACCCAAATCCACATCCAAATATCATACAGATTATTATTTTTTTTTTGTTTTGACAAAAGGCTTTAAAATTAATGACATCATGTAAATATGAAGGCCGACTGGTTCAAAGAATTGCCCAGTGTGGATTACATGAAGCTTGGCTTCGAACATGGCTTTGACGTCGTTGTTGAACATTGGAGAAGCTTGTCTGTGAATACTGCACAATCTTCTGCTGATCCATCTGGTTCCCAGGTATGTGAAAACTATATAGTTTAATGATAATTTATTAATGCTCATGCAATTTGTTCCTTATAAATAAACTAACGTAAATTATTTATTCCTTTTTGTGTAGGAAAGTAACGATCCCGTTCATGTTGAGGATGAAGTACATGACCAACCAAACGAAGATCATGCTTCTCATCCTGGTAATGAATTTATTAATGTGCTACTATTTTTTTATAGACCATTGCAGATGATGAACATTAATTCTAATTCTACACAATTCAACTACAGAGCATGTAGCTGCAGATCATAACACAGAACAGGTTGGGCTAGTACGAGATATCGTTGAACATGTTGATGTGCACATGGCAGGTAAAAACACACATTCATAATGATTTTTTAATGAATTACTCGTATTTATCAAAATAGAAATATATTAATGAAATATTTTGGCATTATTGCAGAAATTCATCGCCCCTTGCCTGAAGTTCAACCTTGCGAGCAGACTAGTAGGGATACCGATGATCAGATTCTCGAAGATGTGACTCTAACTAAATATTTAAAGAGAAGAAAAATAAAAGGAAGCGACTAAACAAATTTTGAGTAATTCTTATTTATAAAAAAAAATTAATGCTTTTTTCATCTGTTTTATGAATGAATGCTTTACTGAATTGTTTACTGATATTTTTTTTCTGCCATTGACTAAATTAATATATTAATGAACGAGTTAATGAATGGTTTTTTCAGTTGTTGAATGATTGAATGGTTTAATGAATGTTATAAAGAATGATTTAATGAAAGCATTTTTCAACTATTGAGTGAAATAATTTGCATTGTAGATGCATTGTTATTTGCAAGTATAGGCATTGGGTTTGGGGAGTTGAGAGTGATGTGAGGGGGGGGAAGGGGGCATAAGTGCTTCCACCTTCACGTGGTTGGTCCTGTTTATTAGAGAATATTAAATTATTCTTGAAACAGAGAGGAGCTCAATGAATGGTAAGGAAGAATACATTAAAAAACATCTATTTCTATATTTTTACTATGTAATTTTCACTATTGCTATTTGACTCCTCCATTGGAACTTGTTACAGATAGCGTTGAGAAACATTTCCATAGTTAAGAGGCAAGAAATAAAGTTTTGATTAGATCAATGGCCTTATATACATAGTATTTTTGGTTATCCATGTTTTATCAGGTGATATATTCTTACTAATTATAATCTTTTGCTTACATAATTTATGTTAGATCATTATATTTTAAATTCCTTGATTAGATTAAGCAATTGAGTGTCATTTAATGTTGCTTGAGGATTTTAAAGAACTCAATTACTGTTGCTTGAGGATTTTAAAGAACTCAGTTACTTGAATTGAATTAGTAAATGATATATGTTATATAACATGTTTATATAAATGGTTGGGCATGATAGCTTGGGAGATAAATTGTTTGAATACTTGGTCAATTGTAGAAGGATGCATTTATTTTCGCAACACACTCATGTCTTAATTTTATGTTTTCAAGATGCTTTTGAACGAATAATGGCTTGTTTCTACATCATAAGTCCACATTCAATGTTTTCAAGATGATTTTGAACAAAGAATGGCTTGTCTCTACATCATAAGTCCACATTCAACAGCCTTTGTAGCAAGAGTTTTTATATACTGAAAAACTAACATTCATTCTTTACTTGTTTATGGATTTTTCAATCCTATAGATGCAAGATGTGGACAATGGTACACTGTTAAAGTGGACTCTTCAAAGGTTACCTTGAAAAATAGGGCAGATCTTCTTCAACGAGTTGAAGTTCGTGTGTGTGCTTTTGATATAGAGACAACCAAGCTTCTTTTGAAGTTCCCTAATTCCGAATATGATATGATAATGATGATTTCACACATGGTGGATGGGAAAGGCTATCTTATTAAAAATCGAGAGGTAAAAACACTTGGCATTGTTTTATGCCCATTGGTCAGCCTATCCTTTGTTTTGGGATTTCTTTCATCTATGTTTTGGGATTTTTATTGTTTGCAGATTGATGTTGCATTGATTGTTATGAACATCATTGCTCTTCTTTAGTTTTCCAATTCCTTTTCGTTTGTTTCTTGAGTGTGTAGGGGTGGGGCATTGAAGACTTGGAGTACACTCCAAAACTAGAATTTGAAGGAAATTTCAAAGTAGCAAATGTGCCAAATGAGGTATATCTGCCATTTACTGTTTACCCTAAGACTATAATTCTAAAAACAAGTATTGATCCCCTGGAAGTTTGCTATGTTTTCCAGACAGAGCTTTTTAGGTGGTGGTTCAATCACATGCAAGAATTGAATCCTAGGATTTATGTCACGTATAATGGAGATTTCTTTGATTGACCTTTCGTCGAACAACAGGCTAAGCACCATGGAATGAAAATGAGTGATGTATGTTAATTTTCTTATCTAACATACTGGCATCTTATGCTTGCTGACTGTTGCTGTATTTTCACTCAATTCTATGTTTAATTGGAAAAGGAGTTTATTATTTAGTGTATAACAATGAATGTATTGATCCACATAGTGGACATCTCAGGGCCCCAATGTATACTGTGTTCTTGAATCCTTTAGAAGTTTTTCTCTACCTCTTAAAATTCCTGCATTGTTTTGCAACCAAGGATAGGTTTTTGACCATCATTATAAATTTTGACCCCTCTATTATCTAGCCACTTCATTTAGCAAGAACAATTTGTGCTTACCTTGGTTGTTTGGAATTTGCAAGAGTGAAGTTAAATATCTACTGTACATTATTAATAATGATTTAAGGTAACATACTTTGTTGTTTCTTTGTCTTTGCTATATGAAGTGGTTATGTATTTGTAGGATTCAATCTTATTCTATATCCCTTCCTTGAGCAAAGCTAGACTATTCTAAAAGTATTGAATTCCTCTTGGTCAACAAGTTTATTTTTGTTATTTTTTTATCTTATAAGTTGTTTCCTTTGGTCCCCTCTGTTTAGAGACTCTATAGGTTCAGTGTCCTCCATCATCACTTATTAATATTGGGGATGTAAAGCACTCTTTGCATGAGAGCTCTTTCTTATACAGGGAGAAACTTATGTAGATACTTATACAATTAACACAATGCATATGAAGGATAAACATAATTCTTTAGACCCATTTCATCTTAATCATGTTATAAAAAGCCACCCTTTAGAACTTTAGTCTCCTCAAAATGGAAGTCAGGGACATAGACAATGTATGGGGACTGCTTCATTCCACTTTCCAACTAATAGTCTCACCCAGAGAAGCACTGCATTGTGTTTAACTAGGAAAACTTGATTGCAAGCAACCTTTCTCCAACTCTCTCGAAAGCCAAGTCGCATAGGCCATTCCTAAGTGGGTAAGTTGGAACATGTGGGCATGGGATTACATGACCTTTGTACATGTGGTCCACACTACTTGAGTTACTTGGAGAAGTGTGTAGGCAGAAGTTGTGTTGTAATCACCTACCCTTAGCACATGTAATGTCTCTAGTTAAGGAACATTCTCTTAAAGTGTTCATGGATTGGTTAGATTGGACTTTGTCTTGTTAAGTGGTCCACTTGTAGACCTAGTGTAGGGTTTGCTTGTAATTACTCTCTTCCTTATTCCATAAATAGAAAGGAGGGTGCTTCTCTTGAGGATATTGGGTTTTCTATTTTGCAAAAAGTAAAATTAAGAGTAAAGTAGTTGTGATAACTATATGTGCAAGGATGAAATATATACTTGACATAGAGTCCTCTAGTTTGCTACCAGGCTTCCTTAAGTGGTCAAATTCTAGGCTGGAACCATGTGGGCATAAGTGAAATATTTGGATTTTTTTTTTAAATCCATCAACATGTGTCGCTTTTCCAACATTCTTCTGACACTCCGGTAAACCCATCCGACAGCCATGCCATGACTCCAATGCTTCTGCTTGTTGGACGACCGACGGTTAAAGTTTCGGACAACGTCAGAAGGCCAACTCTACTAGTGTGGGATTGCGTCGGATATCCGACACTGTCTAGATTAAAAATCGGTGGCACCGCCATTTCTTTGACACTTCTGTCCATCGGAAGGTCGACGCTGCAAGGGTTGGCGAACGTCGGATTTTCGACGGTTTATGCAATTTTTGTAGGCACTTCAAAAGGACAAACGGTCGAATATGTGACACAATGGTCTGTCGGATATTCGACCCACATTAGTAGACCATCAAAGATCCGATGTTACGCCACTGATGCCAAAAAAAAGTGTATGTGTCGAAAATGAGACAGAGAAGTGTCGAAAATCAGACATGCAAGGTGTCGGATTTTGGGTTGAAATTATGTTGTGCATGGTGCCAAACGCGACCTGGTGTGGCCATTAATCCTCTGCTTCGGCTCCATTTTACTATAGGTAAAGACTTACTCTAAACTAAGTTTTAAAATTTGTTTTCTTACTAGGGTTTTTATAAATTTTAATGCAAACAAGTGTTAAAAGAGATTTGGTTTGAAACTTGAAGGTTCTTGCTTCCGACTCCACTGCTGTAGCTAGAAACGAGCTCACACTTCAGTCCTTTCATGGGAATCCAACTGGTAAGCCCCAGTTCCATCGAGGGTTCTTCCTGCATGCGGTTGTGGTTGTTGGAAGTGGTTCCTGTGGTTGAAATGCACGGCCTCGGTTCTCTGTTAGTTATGTTTTAAAGCTTGTTTATTTCTTGTCAATGTTTTTAGAAGCCATTAAAGGGTATTTCGTGTAGGGTGAAGAAGGCTCTAGAATCCATGATGTAAATGGGTTTTAAATGATGTTTTTAGCCTTATGGCTTGAACAATGTAAATGTTTTTGTTTTTAATAAGAGCCCAGCTCTGAACTCAAAGAGGCTTGTCGACCTCTGTCTAGTTTACTTCATTTTTTACAGTAGATTTTAGTTGGTAAAGGAAGACTGTGAAACAGTCGGGATTGTAAATGTGAACAGGATTTTTCTCCTGTTAGTAAAACATTTTGATACTATTTAATATATATATATATAGATTTTGTGCATTTTGGTTTTATTAGCAGGCCTGAGCGTCAACCCTTTGACTCTAAAGGCTGTAAGCCATTCCTTATTAATGGATTCTCTATTTGCAAATGGTTTAAGTAATATTTGATTATTTTAATTTCTGTTTTCAATAATTTGTATATGTAATATTTTTCATTATTACCCTGTATTTATGATGATTTCCAATGCACAATTTATGGGAAAAATTACTGTGTTCAAGAGTAATATTTTACTCTGCTTTTTGGCTTAAAAGGGTTAATTTATAAATAAACCATACAGCTCATTAATAGTATTATTATACTTAGTAATTCTTAGCTTCGTTTATTTAATGAGTTCTTTAATGATTTTTACAATTTTGTTTATAAATTTCTCCTAAGAAAGATTAGGGTTTTAACGCTGCATACTAGTGAAAAAGATATATTTATCTTTCAAATTTTAAGTAGTATATTACTATAGAGACTTCTGTAGTTCTAAATAGATTATAGTAGAATCCTTCTGTCTTAGACAGAGACACACCGTGTTTGGAATTCAATGTTATAAAAATGTTTTACAAATTATTTTTACCTGGTTATTAGATATTAGCCTATTTACTATACTTATGTTTAATTATTAAACTGTAATCTCTCTATTTTATAAAGAATACTAATACTAGAATTATTTCTATAAATAATATTATTACTATTCTTTTACATACATATCTTTTAGTTTATACCTGAAGTAAATAAATGCAAACAATATTTAATACTTCTTTACAGTAGAAATCATAAGCAAACTAAGTAAAATCTAGTTGCAGTCTTCATTCAAGTAAAAGAATCATCTTATTCACCTAAACACCCAGCTGTACTAGAGTACTGCCTAAGTCAGGCGTGGAAAAATATAGTTTGGAAATTCTAATTCTATATGTTTCTCATTTTGCATATTCATTTCTATTTCTAACATAATCTGTAATTTACCAAGTCTAATATAAAACATTTACTCCTTTCTTCATAAACCCTAAAATACTAACATGCCTGTAGTTAGAAACTAATAAACATTTTACTGAAGATAGTAAACAAATATAATAACATAAATACAAATAGAACCTGTCAATGATAAGACGACAACAACTTAAGGACGTTGTTCCTCCCAACCAAACTCCTGGAGAGCGCTCAGACAATGCTTCCTCACGACCCCTAAGCTTGTTCCTAGTCTTCTTGGCAAAGAACTGGGTGGAGAATATAACTTTAAGACCTCTGTCACCTTATTGGTCCAATTACCTCAGTAATTAAAAGTTCCTCACAACAGTATGAACTTCAGCCTAAAGCTGCAACAAGTTCGGTCTCTGCAGTTAACCCCTCAAACTCACTTCAATAGTACCCTCCATTGAATTTCTCTTGAGTAAATTCATTCACCCTGAATGATCACCTCTAGCATAAGCAGCCTCAGCAATCTTCAATGGGAAATTTTATAGAGATGCCTAGATCTTCTCGGTTAGTTTTCATTTAATGAGCCACCTGCTCTGATTGCACTTTCTTGGGGAATCATGACCACAGATGTAGGGAGGTTGCCACCTGCAACAAATGGAAGTGGTTTGAGGATGTTGCCACTTGTCAGTTTACTCTCCACCCAATCTCCTCCACCAATTAACCAGTAAACACTCTTTTATCAGCTTCCCTAAGCTGTTGTCTCATCATTTATTTATTTATAAATAAAATATTCTGAATTACATTAATTATTCTTGACCCCACTGGGTCATCAATTACAANACATAACACAATGTTCCTCATATAATATTAAATTGTTTTTGCAAATTGGGGCATGTGACACATAACATTACAATATTATTACTTTGAATTTCAAATAACATTGTAATGCAAAGTAACCATTCATAAACATCAAAATGTGACATAATCCTTGATGAACGTCGAATGTCGCATTATTAATGTGTCACATCTTTGGTTGTGTCGGCATATATCATAAATTATAGCTAACCATGGATGACTTTGGTCAACCATGCTTGACATTAATTTGGCTTAATTCAACCATGCTTGACTTTAATGACCGAGGCTTGAATTTAATTAAATGTCATTGACTTTCGCCAACCATATTTGACTCTAGTTTGACCATAGTTAATCATGTTTGAATTTAGTAAACCACATGGCCATACTTCACAATGTGAAATGAAATTTCCTTAACATCGAATTCCACATCTTGTGCATTGTTACAGTGCAGCATAACCCTTGACCAATGTTGCAATGTGACATAACCCTTGATGAACGTATAATGAAAGATAACCCTTGATAAATGTCACAATGTGATGTAACACTTGATAACCGTTGAATGTCACATTATTATTGTGCCAAATATTTCGTTGTGTTGACATATATCGAACACGATAACAAACCATGGATGACTTTCATAAACCATGCTTGACTCTAGTTTGGACAAAGTTAACCATGGTTGACTTTAGCGACCGAGCCTTGACTTTAGTTAATCGTGGTTGACTTTGGTTATTCATGGTTTATTTTGATTTGACCATAGTTAACCATGGTAAACATTAGTGAACCACATGGCCATAATTAACAATGCTACATGAAATTTCCTCAACATCTAATCTCACATTATTAATGTGTCACATATTAGGCATTATCGTTATGTCACATTGTGATGTTTGTCAAGGGTTGCATTGCATTGTGGCATTCATTGAGTGTTATTTCACATTGTTAAATTGGTTAACCATTCATAAACATGAAAATGTGACACAACCCTTGATGAATGTTGAATGTCACATTATTAATGTGTCACATCTTTGGTTGTGTTGGAATATATTGGAAACTGTAGCTAACCATGGCTAACTTTGGTCAACCATTCTTCACATTAGTTTGGAAAATTTCAACCATGCTTGACTTTAGCGACCAAGTATTGAATTTAGTTAATCATGGTTCACTTTGGTTAACCATGCTTGACTTTAATTTCACCATAGTTAACGAAGGTTGACTTTAGTAAACCACATGACCATAATTCACAATGGAATAATAAAAAAATGGTTTATGGAAAATATTATTGTTTAATTTTTATTTTATTTTAAATGGTATTATAAATTAATTAAATATATAAATTAAATATCATAGTACACAATGTGAAATGAAATTTCATAACATCGAATGCACATTATTAATGTGTCACATCTTCGTCATTATTGCAATGTGGCATAACCCTTAACGAATGTCTCATTGTGACATAACCCTTGTCAAACGTCATAATGCAATGTAACCCTTGATAAACATCACCGTGTGACATAGCCCTTAATGAACTCCAAATGTCATATTATTAATGTGCACATTTTTAGTTGTGTTGACATATATTGAACACTATAGCGATCCATGACTGACTTTGCTCAACCATGCTTGACTTTAGTTTGACCATAGTAAACCATGGTTGACTTTAGTTTCACCATAGTTAACTATGTTTGACTATTGTTTTACAATGCATGAATTTAGTTGACCTTGTTTGACTCTGGTTGACTTTGAGAAAACCATGGTTTCTTATGTAAACCAGAGTTGATAATGGTTTACATGGTTGACATTGTTGAAAATTATTGACATTATGTATCACATCTTGGGTTGTGTAGGTGTATGTCAATTTTTAATTCTTAATGAATGTCAGAATGGGACATAACTGTTTGTCATACTAGATATATATAACCCTTTCCCAATGTCACAATGCAACATAACAATTGATCAATGTCACAATGCAATGTAACACAATGAACTTCGATAGTCACATTATTGATATGTCACATCTTGGATTGTGTCAGTGTATATCATTTTTTAATCCTTAATGAACGTTAGAATGGGACATAGTTGTTTGTCATATTAGAAATATAACCTTTGCTCAACGTCTCAATGCGACATAACCATTGACGAATGCTACAATGAAAACTAACACATGATCTACATCACAATTGAACCTTGAATGTCACATTATTAATGTATCACATCTTGGGTTGTGTCGGTATATATCATTTTTTAATATAATTATTTAAATCATATAATGTAATATAATATTAAAAATTTTATATTCATTTTACATTATATTTATAAATTGAATATATATTATTAGTATTATAATATTTAAATAGTAAAATAGGATATTATTAGTTAATTATTATATTATTGTTTTAAAAAATAGTACTAAAAATATTTTATTTTATTTAATTAAATATAATTTAACTATAATATATTTAATTATTATTATTTAATTATTATAATTTTAAATTATTTTAACAATGCATTTATAAAATATTATTAATTAATTAATAATTATATTATTTTATTATATTTTTAAATATTAATATTAATATTATTGTTATTAATTAAATACAATATTTAAATAATATTATTTAAGTGATCATTATGATAATACTTTAAAATATTATTCTATTATATTGTGTTATTACAAGAATGTATTATTTAATTAAGATATTATAGGCAAGTAATAATACAATAATGTTATTTAATAGTAACATTTTGAATTATTATTTAATTTTAATATTAAATTATTGTATACAGATAGAGATATTAAAACATAAAGAATAATTTAATGAAATAATATCTTTATCTAAAATAATATAAGAAAAGTAATACAATCAAACATAACGATCGTTGAATGTTGTATTGAGACGAAAGCATTGAGACATTAATATGTAGAGGGAGAATGGTTTCACCCACTAAAATTGAATTGATATTGTTATTCAATAACAATATGAAGAGTAAGAATTCTTGATTTGTAAATATTATTTGATTAGTTTCAATAAAAAGGATATTTGGAGATGCAACAATTCGAATTGTATGTAGGAGTTTGATGTCCAAGGTTATAACACACACCATAAAGCATTACGACATTGCTATGTAGAATGTGGATGGTTTAAACCATTTATTTTTTCAAATGTCTTTCTCTCTCTCGATATATATATATATATAAAGAAAATTATTACAACATGATAACGAACAATGTGAGACAAGCATTGAACAATGATGAATTTCAACATCTATAAATACATGTTTCAATCGTTGTGATGAATGTCCCAATGCAACCAAACCATTAAGGAATGCACTATTCAGGAATGTCACAGTCCAACATAAGTATCGATAAATTTCGTAATCTAATATATTCTTTTATGAAAGTTGAAATCCAACTTAAATCTCGATCAATGTCACAATGCGACAAAACCATTAAGGAATGTACAATGGTGGAATGTTTGAATCCAACATAATCCTAGATGAATGTTGCAATGTGACAAAGCCATTAAGAAATGTACCATGGATGAATGTCACAATGCAACATAACCCTTAATAAACATCAGAGTGTGACATAACCCATAATCAATGTCAGAATGAAAGACAACGTTAATAAACACCATAATATGACATAACCCTCGATGAATGTCATAGTGAAACATAACCTTTATAAGCATTAGAATGCAACATAATCATTGATAGACATTAGAGGAAATTTCTATTTAAAATGGGCCTTTTAACCATAATTCAAATTCCATGTCATCATGTGGTAGCCGATGAAATTGATTTAAATTTGAAATACCGCATAGGTCTTAAACAAATTTTTAATATAAATTTGGGGATAAGTATCATAAAAAAATACTTTTTTTTGTTCGTATTTTCGACATATCTCCCTATGTTTTTACTCAAATTTTGATCAGGAGAGCTCTCTAGCTGTGAAATTAAATTCTGCATCCAACGAGTACCTGCTCTGGATACTTTTGATGAACCCCTCTACCCCAAAAACAAGAAATACTTGAAATACGTGATGATGACCATCCAGGGAGCTCTCCTGATCGAAATTTGAGTAAAAACACAGGGAGATATGTTAAAAATATGAACAAAAATAGTAGTTTTTTTCTTTTCTTCCTCCAAAATTAATAAATATTATTTTATTATTTTTCTTAGGAGGCCCATTTTGAGTTGAAATTTCCTCTTATGCATCAAAAGTCACATTATGAATGTGTAACATCTTGGGTTCTGTGGGTGTATATCATTTTTTCATCGTTAATGACTGTTAGAATGGGACATAACCCTTTGTCATTTTAGACATATAAACCTCCCAATGTCACAATGTGACATAACAATTAATAAACGCTGCAATGCAATGTAACACTATGAACTTTGAATGTCACATTATTGATATGTCACATCTTGGATTGTGTCAGTCATTATCATTTCTTAGTCCTTAACGAGTGTTAGAATGGGACATAACCCTTTGTCATATTAGACATATAGCCTTGGATCAATGTCATAATGCGACATAACCATAGACAAATGTCGCAATCTAAACTAACAGATGAAATACATCACAATTTGAACATCGAATTTCACATTATTAATGTATCACATATTTGGTTGTGTAGGTGTATATCATTTTTTAATCCTTACTGAACGTGAGAACATAACATAACCCTTTCTCATATTAGACATATAACCGATGACCAATGTCACAATGCGATATAAACCTTGATGAACATTGATATGAAATGTGACACTTGATATACATCACAATGTGCTAATCCCTCGATGAATGTCAAATGTCACATTATTAATGTGTCACATCTTAGGTGTTGTCAATATATACCATATTTTTTATAAAAATAGAAATGCAACAAACCCTTGATGAATTTTACAATGCAACATAACTTTAATAAATATCAAAATGCATCATAATCCCTGATTAATAGTGAATGTCACATCTTCGGTTGTTTCAATGTATATATCATTTTTTAATCCGAAATGAATGTCAAAATGGGACATAACAGTTTTTTTATATTATACATATAACAATGTGAACGTCGAATCTCACATTATTGATGTGCCACATAGGGCATTGTTGGCATAGACCATTTTTTATAAAGACGAGAATGGAACATAACCTTCATAAACATCATAATGAAACATAATCCTTGATGAACGTTGAATGCCACATTATTAATAAGTCGCATATTGGGTTGTGTCAGTGTATATATCATTTTTTAATCCTTAATGGTACACAACCCTTTTTCATATTAGACATATAACCCTTACTTAATGTCACAATGTGGCATAACCATAAATGAATGCCGTAATTCAACACAACATGATGAACGCCGAATGTCACTTTACTAATATGTCACATCTTGGGTTGTGTCAGTGAATACCATTTTTTAATCCTTAATGAACTTTAGAATAGGGAAAACCTTTATCATTTTAGACATGTAACCTTTGCTCAATGTCGCAATGTGACATAACCATTGATGAATGCCGAAATGCAACATAATACATGATATACAAATGCCACATTATTAATGTGTCACATCTTAGGTTGTATCAGTGTATATCATTTTTTAATCCTTAATTAGTGTTACAATGTGGCATAACCCTGTCACATTATTAATGTGTCACATCATGGGTATTGTCAACGTATGCCAATTTTTATAAATGTGTCAGAATGCAACATAACCCTTGATTAATGTCACAATGCAACATAACGTTGATAAAATAATCATGAATGTTGAATGCCACATTTTTACCCTTTGTCATATTAGACATATAACCTTTGAAGAACGCCACGACATAACCCTTGCTCTTCATTCATGCTTTTTATGTTTTGATTTTATTTATTTACTCGAAAGTATTCTCTTCAAGTAACATTATATAATATTAATGTGCCTAAAATTCCATTTAATGTGATGTTTTGTATTTCCAAGTTTAATTTCAAAACTAATAGATTGGGAAATTGTTAAAAGTGTTTTTCTAACTTAGATTGTATTGTTTATTTCTTATATTTGGATTAGTTCAAAGAATATTTTTTTATTAATTTCTTCTATTTGGGCCAACAAAATAACAATTATCAAATTAAACTAATGGGTCAATAAACTTGATAATTGTTAAAAATGTTTTTCTAACTTCTATTATGTTAGTAACAAAAACTATTATCATATGGTTGCTTCTATTAACATAAATATCATTATATATTGAAGTTTATATGTTGTGGTGGACAACTTAAGTTAACCAATGTGTGACAATATAATTTATATATAAAGATATTAATGTGAAATAAGTTATTACAAAACACACAAGTGTTGGAACATAGGTATTGTTTATCTCCTATTGTTTAAAAAATAAGCATGTACTGGCATGTACTCACGTTTTGAAAATTCAAAGAACAACCACATCTACCACATCTCCAATTTGTAGCCTTAGCACTATCACGAAGAATTCCGAATCTTCATGAATGCTTACATGGTTTTGTGAGCTATCCATAATTTTGGGGTTTGGAAAATTTTGGAAAGTTGGAAGTATGTAATTTTTTTAAATTTTAATTAGTTGTATTGTTCCTAATACATTCTATCTATAAGACTATACATATAATTCAAATGACAACTTAAGTTAACCAATGTGTGACAATATAATTTGTATATAAAGATATTAATGTGAAATAAGTTATTACAAAACACACAAGTGTTGGAACATAGGTATTGTTTATCTCCTATTGTTTCAAAAATAAGCATGTATTGGCATGTACTGGCGTTCTGAACATTCAAAGAACAACCACATCTCCAATTTGTAGCCTTAGCACTATCACGAAGAATTCCGAATCTTCATGAATGCTTACATGGTTTTGTGAGCTATCCATAATTTTGGGGTTTGGAAAATTTTGGAAAGTTGGAAGTATGTAATTTTTTTAAATTTTAATTAGTTGTATTGTTCCTAATACATTCTATCTATAAGACTATACATATAATTCAAATTTATTTATTCCTTTGGTTTTATTGTTTTATATTATTAAAACAAAAAAAATGACATATTTTTCTTTTATAAAATATCTTCTTCTTTTACAAAATATATTTTTCTTGTACATGAACTATTATGTTAGTAAGAGAAACTATTCTCATTCTATTAAAAACAATAACAATTTCCATTATAGCTATTACACCAATATTATCATTATCGTATTTTGTTTTCAAACTTATGATAATGCTAATATTGGTGTAATAGCTATAATGCAATGAAACTAAATAATCCGGAAACAAAATATGTTTCATTAAGATAATTCCTTTTTTCAAATTGGTGTCTTCTAGTGTAAGACAAATCTAGAATTTGCATATTATAATCACTGACACGATATCTAATGACACATATGGAGTCTAAGAAGGGATAGGGAAGGGAATAAATGAAAGGAGATATAAGTTAGATGTTGCATGGTCAAAATCAAGGCCATTATGTGGGGATAATTTAAAAACAAAAAATCACTTCAAGAGTCAATAAACCAAATGGATCCTTATCAGAGATAGACAAACCAAATGGATGCTTATCAGAGATGGAGAAACTCTTGAAATTGTTTATCTCTTTACAACTAATTTGGCAAGAGACACGAGACAAATTATTCTTTAATTTATGTATTAAGTCTAGTTTAAGTTGGAAAATAGTAGATTCTTATTAAAGATACAAAAACTCTTCAAATTGTCTATCTATTTACAGCTAATTTGACTACAGACATGGGACAAATTATTCTTTATTTTATGTATTAAGTCTAGTAACACATTATTTCTTAACACATGATTTCTTAATATAAATATGAAACTTTGTTAAGTATAATAAACATTCACCATTCCATATAATATATAATATACAATAAACATTTATTATAGAAAAAAAAAATGTTAAAAAAATTAATTGACTTATTATACCTAGAGTTCAAAATAGTCATTTTTAAGTGTGTACAAAATTCATGCATTGATGTCTTAGTGTAATATAAATCTAGAATTTGCATACTATAATCACTCACATAGGGAAGGGAATAAACCAAAGAAGATATAACTTAGAGGTTGGGTGGTCAAAATCAAGCACACTATGTGGGTATAAGTTTAAAAAAATATACCTCCAACAGTCAATAAACCAAATGGATGCTTATCACATATTGATAAACTCTTGAAATTGTTTATCTCTTTACAACTAATTTGGCAAGAGATATGGGACAAATTATGTAAGACAAATCACTTCAAGAGTCAATAAACCAAAAGGATGCTTATTAGAGATAGACAAACCAAATAGTGAATAAACCAAATGGATGCTTATCACATATAGGTAAACTCTTGAAATTGTTTATCTCTTTACAACTAATTTGGTAAGAGACATGAGACAAATTATTCTTTATTTTATGTATTAAGTCTAGTTCAAGTTGGAAAATAGTGGATGCTTATCAAAGATACACAAACTCTTGAAATTGTTTCTCTTTACAAGTAATTTGGCTAGAGACATGGGACGAATTATTCTTTATTTTATGTATGAAGTCTAGTAACAAATTATTTATTAATATGAATATGAAACTTTGTTAAGTATAATAAAATGATTAACCATTCCATATAATATATAATATATAATAAACATTTATTATAGAAAGTAAAAATGTTAAAAAAATTAATTGACTTATTATACCTAGAGTTCAAAACAATAATTTTTAAGTGTTTACAAAATTCATGCATTGATGTCTTAGTGTAATATAAATCTAGAATTTGCATATTATAATCACTCACATAGGGAAGGGAATAAACCAAAGGAGATATAAGTTAGAGGTTGGGTGGTAAAAATCGAGCACACTTGTGGGTATAAGTTTAAAAAAAATATACCTTCAAGAGTCAATAAACCAAATGGATGCTTGCCACATATAGATAAACTCTTGAAATTGTTTATCCATTTACAACTAATTTGGAAATACAAATCTAAAATTTGCATATTATAACCACTTACAGAGTATCTAATGGTACATATGAAGACTAAGATAGGAAAGGGAAGGGAATAAACTAAAGGATATATAAGTTAGAAGTTGCATGGTAAAAATCAAGCCGGCTATGTGGGGAAAAGTTAAAAAACAAATCCCTTCAAAAGTCATTAAACAAAATGGATGCTTTTCAGAGATAGTATGATGTCTTCTAGTGTAAGACATATCTAGAATTTGCATATTATAATCACTAACAAGAAATATAATGGCACATATAGAGTCTAAGATAGGATAGGGAAGGGCATAAACAAAAGGAGATATAAGTTAGAGGTTACATAGTCAAAATAAATAGCACTATATGAAGATAAGTTAAAAAGAAATCTCTTGAAGAGTCAATAAACCAAATGGATACTTAACATTCTACAAAATCTTTTTGCTATATTTTTATATAAGTAAAATCTAAAAAAGATTTGTTTTAGTGATGTAAAAGGTGAAAAATATTCAAAATTCATATAACATAATTTCTCTTATGACCATATTCTAATAAATATTTAAACTGGAAAGAGTGGTTCTTATGACCATACCTATTCCATCTAACACCATACCTATTCCATCTACTGTGTAAATACAGGAACGAGTACTTTCTTACCTACTGAATCTTTTACGATACATCAAGACCGGAACTAAATGAAAATTCTATCAGATTTCAATGTAGATATCTGTTAAATGCGTTCAATGGAAATATAGTAACCAAATGCAAATGCAAATATTGCCAGAATTCAATGTAGATCGAATTATATTTTACTTTAAATCCTACTCAACTCTAAGTCCAGGCTCTGCATGCTCCAAGATAGGCTTCACACATGCATGAAGAAGAGGCTCAGCTGATATGGCATTCATACGAGGTAAGGGTAACATAAACCCTAGTTTCACTCACATGGGTTTAAATGAGCCCGGAGTCCCTATATACAGCGTGAATTTTTCGTGTACTATTTTTGTCTAGTATCAATTAGTTGTATTGCATCTTTAATAAATGGTTTCAAATTGGTTATGTTGCTACAAGTATGGGATATAAAGAATAATTTCAATGTTATATATATATATATTTTATAAAAAGTATTTTTCCAAAGTAAATCAACATTTTAAAGTTATTTTTGTTTTATTTATAAAAAGTATAATTTCAAAATAAATCAATAGTTTAAAGAAACGTTCTTGTCATATAAGGTATAGTAAACTTAATATTCTGAAAAAGATCTAAAATTTAAAATTCATAGTAAAGCTAAAAATACGATAACATGTCATGGTGAATTAAAAAACATATAAAAAAATTCAAAGTTCAAAATTCTTGCCAAGGAAGGACGTATCTGCTTCTCAAATTATTTCTGCAGCTAGAGATCTCGATATGTTGCAGGGTCCACTGTTATTGATATATTTTACTCTGTCTATAATTTAATATGTGGAAAACTTCCTTCCGTCATTAAGATAAATGATGATGCCACATCTTTAAAGCATGTATGTCAACAGCTAAACTTCCTTCCAATTAAACTAAAAAAATATTTAGAGGAATTTAGAGGAATCACGTTGAACCCGTACAATATCCCCTACCCTTTTTGGCATTTACATTGATAAGCTAAAAATATATTTAGAGGAATCAGGTTGCACCGATACAATATTAGTTGTTGGTATATTTATCATCCTCCTACTTTATGATGAAGAGATTGTTCTTATGGAAAGGTGTCCTTCTAATCTCAAAAAGAAATTAAGAATTATTAAAGATTTGTTGCTCTAACATGGGTATGACTCGTAACACCGACAAGAAAAAAATCATGATTATAAAACCTAAGAAATACACCTATGCAAATTTTATTTATGATAATAGAAATCTAGAGGAAGTGACTTCTTACAAGTATCCTAGAATTGATATTCATCACAAGCTCAATTGGAACTATAGCATTGAGAAAATGATTAATGGAGGGCGGAAATCTTATTTTGGTCTAGAAAAATAACTACAAATCAGCCAATTTGGTCATGTGGGATAAAAATAAGTTCCTATTTGAAACTCTTGTCATCCATTTTATCTTGTATGGTTGTGAAGTATGGGGGTGCATTATTTCTAGAGAATATTGGAGGAATATTGAGCAAATCCAGAAGCAGTTTATAACTTATAACCTCAAAATTAAAAGAAATATGTGTCATCCTATTCTCCTCATAGAAGTGGGTCTTTCTCCCATTGAGAGCATTCCTATGACTAAGTACTTGATGCAGAAGAATAATATAAATAACATGGGAAATGAGAGACTTCCTAAAAATAGATTTAAACTCAAGTCAAAACTAACTACGCCTCAAGCAGTGTTGGTGTAAAGATACCATTCCTTGGTTAAACCAATGGGGAATTAATGAAAATGACATTTTGCAAAACATTGATAATGCCAAAAATATTATTACTTTTAATTTTAAAGAGAAATTATGGTGTGAGGAAAAGTAAGTGGTTAAGATAAATTTAAGATATTATAAGGAGGTCATTAATCCTAAATTGGAAGATCGGAAGTATCTCTTGGTAGTAACTAGCTCATGAATAAAAATTAATATAGCCAAGATTAGAACGAACTCTCATTAGCTTCATAACGAAACACGGAGTTGGTCTATTCCTAAAATTTCATGGGAAGAAAAGGTTTTACATATGTGTGATTCTATAAGCGTTGAGTATGAAAACCACTTTGTCTTAGAGTGCCTTTCTTACACCCACATTAGATATGAGTTTCATAGTATTTGCTACAATACAAAAATTTATAACCTACTAACTTGCCAAAACTATAGTGAGCTTGGAAATCTCCTTGGTAATATTTTTGAGAACAGAAACAAGATTTTAAAGTAAATCAAGTATTATCTTTTTTAAGGTGCGACAGACCAAAGTTGGTCTCATTCGATGTTAATCATCATCATCATTATCATTTTAGTTTTTTTCTCTGTAAATTGTTATTTTTTCAAAAGAAAAGAGACAATAACTTATTAGTAAAAGGAATCAAAGTTATTTTACAACTTGGTAAGTTATCAATAGGCAGCTTGGAATATTCCTTAATGACATTCAATACTTTATTGACTAACTGTAATATCATTAATTTCAGACCTAACACTTATAAGCATGTGCCTATTGATTATGATGATTATCTTGATGTTGTATTTTATATTGGGTCGAAGACCCCACTGCATATGAACATGATGATTTGTTTTATATATTAGGTGTAATCCAATTATTGATGATATATATGTATGCTTTTTTATGTTGGGCATGGACCCTGAAGCACATGATTGATGAGACGTTTTGTGTTGAGCAGGAAGCTCTAGAGCACTTGAGTGATTTATACTTTGTGTTGAGCGGGAACCTCTGAAACACATGAAAAGACAATTGGAAGTGTTGGGCATAAGCCCTGGAGCCTTCCATATTGATGTTGAGCATAGGATTTGGAGCATCATATCCTTGGCCATTGTAGTCCTAGGTGTATCATACAAGTACATCCTAGCATTAGTGTTGAGCAAGGATCTCTGGAATTGCATTGAATTGTAACTCCCTATTAAAGCATTGAGTATGGGCTCTGGTAAGCGCTAGGGGTTACTGAAAAGAATTTAATAACTTCCCAGTGAAAACAACTCGAGAAAAATATTGATTTCATCATAGTTATTTATAAGTGATTAAATTAAATTTCGAATTTCTTTATTCTCATCAAGTACTGAAGAGATACCACGTTATACAAAGGAAGTCCAACATGCAAGGATGTTTAGAGTTTCCTAGCCTAGTAGACCTAAACCATCTACCTACTTGACCTTAATGAAGAAGTGTCATTAAGTCTAGGGATCATGGTATATGATGCCCAAAGACAAATGTTAACAAGTGTTATATTATTATGTAATTTATACATGGTATGTATAAAGATTTAAGTATACTTATAATATTAATGATGAAAGAAAAAGAAAAGCTACATCCAATTATTATTTACTATGTGAAGATAATAAATAGTCCAAAAACCTAAAAAGACTAACTAGGAACTTGTAGAAAGTTCCTAAGTTAAAATATTAATAATTAACCAAAGTAATTGAAAAGGGTTAAATCAAGAAACCAAGGTTTCTTGATTTAACTGTCCCTTTGACTGAAAAGTCTATCTATAAAAACTCAAGCGAAGGAAAGGCTTGGGGTTTTGATCTATCATTGGAGGAGTCATTTTCTACCTGTTTTGCTTTTAAGAAATTCTTGGAGAAAATTTTCCTAGAAGGAAAAATGAGAACTAATCTAGATCTAATATACCAGATAGGAAACCCTACCTTAGGAGCTCTAAGCTACTTGCATGTTGGAGTCTAGCTCGGAGGGATCCAGATTTAAACCAGGAACAGTTCTAGGTCATGGTTGGGTGGAACGTGGTAGTTTCGAAGTGATTTGGTTATAAAAAACAACGGTCAGATCTGTCTTGAATTGTTAATTATAGTTATTTGAGTGTGCAGGTTCAGCCATTAACAAAGCTTCAATTTATAGGTATGAATCCCTAGACTGTCTATTCTACTTTCCTATAATAAATGCTAGCTATGTTAGGTAAATGGTTACTTTTCATTTCCTAACCCAATATATATGTTTCTCTGTTTAAAACTGCTAGGGTTTGCATCTTAAATTATTAATCCTAGTTTGTAAGTGATATCGTATATCAGGTTATCCAAGGCTTATTTATTGGTTTGTTTTTGCAAGTTCAATTTATTTACTAATGTTCATCAAGGGTTCTACACCCTAGTTTAATTTATGTAATAGTATTATTGATAAAATTGGGTTATGTATAAACTAGGTTATTTCATACCTGCTATTATTGTTCACTTAGTCTTTATAGACTCTACTGACATATTCCATTTATCAGTAGAGACATGTTATAGATTTAAATAGATTAAACTTAGAAGTAGGTTCTAAATACATTTAGGTACAACTTACAATCTGTATAACCTAAGCTACTATCTACAATCTGAGCTACTATGTATATATATAAACATATATAGACATCAAACATAAACAAATCAAAATACTATCCATAAGAATTATACATTAAGATCTAAGATAAATAAACCATTAAAAGACATTTTAAGGTTTGTACACTAAATACTTGCTAAATAGTAAAACATTCCATTTAAAAATACATCATCATAAATAAACAAACAGAGTAAGCATTGTCACTATCCATTTGGTCCAAGATCAAATCTCTTTTCACATATATAAAATCCACAGTCCTAACTAAACCATATCATAATCGCATGCGTAAATATTTTAAAGGACCCCCACAACTATTGCTTATAATTACACCAAGTAAAACATTTCAAAACAAATTATAAAGAACTCTGTAATTATAAACAGAGGTCACAACTTCGACCCCTTTGGGTATTCAAACCCAAGTCAAAGGCCTAAATCAAACAACCATATCATATATGCTTAACATTAACCAAATACATAACTCAACAGACATTCCATATAATGAATTAAACACTATATCATACAGAGAAATTGGTTCATGCATTAAACATATCGAAATCATATTACAAACCACAGTAATTACAATGGGAACAAGAATCAAATCCTATGGGCATACACGCCAAACTGTCATCTATAAATTATAAATACAACTCATACATTACCCATGAACAGGGTTCTAACCCTGTGCGTATTGTTTACCAAGGCCATGCTATACATACATCATATGCGGGCTTCATTAATAAACTACATAATGTTACAATAACAAATCATTACGCCATAGCTAAGTTGTAAGACTTAAGCTTTGCCTTTGTGCAGAGGGTCATGGCCTCAACCAAATTAAATGACCCCACGGGCTATTAAAATAAAATATACAGTATGGATATAAACTACAAACGAGCATTGTCAACGTTTTCTTCTACGGTGATGAAATCCATTATGGGTTTGTACCCATGGCTCTGTCCTATTTCAGCCCACACGCTAATCAACGAAGTATAAACAGTAATGAAATCCATTTGGAGCTATCACAAGCACTAAGGGAAAGGCTCATGCCACCTATTGCATGGCCTTTACCCACGCTGTCAAGTATTACAGTAAAGATCCAAATAACATCATTCTACATAGACCATCAACTAAGGAGAAATGCCACTTACAAACCCACCGTAACAAACAAATAGCGCAATATAAATTCATCAACAACCACAACTATTGTAATAACCATTGCAAATATATAAAACAACATATATATCTATATGCCCATTATTTTTCCAAAGAGTCTTATTTACACAGTCACCATTAAAGACCAAAAATGGAGCTTATATTGTTGCGCCATCGGCTTGGCACAATTGCAAGCAATGGTGCTGCCCAGGATGGAAACCCCCAAAGAAAATATTCAAATTTACATAAACTCATACACAAAGCCAAAGGGATTTAAGATTCACTTCATGGCTTAAACGCCTCAAAACTTATAAAACCTAAGTTTGTTCATCAGAATCCTGAAGGTGAATTCAAAACCCCACAGAGAAGCCCCAAACCAAACAACTCAAACCAAACGTAGACATGCCGAGAGACAACAAGCATAGTCTCATTGGAAAGGCTTACCTTGGACCTTAGCTCCACAGTCAAGCCATTGACATATCTTGAGCCACGCTGCTCTTCACTATACTTTGGCACCTGCAAAACACCAAGTGAAACTAGAAGTGAAACGATGAGAGCCATGCAGCAAATGAATTGAAGACAAAAAAACCTAGAATGAAACATACCTTGAAGTCTGGAGGTTGCCTCCATTTTCCCTATGCAGAGTCAAGACCAAACCCCAAATGAAAAAATGAAAACATAAGTCCAATGTGAGCCAAGCCTAAGTTTGGGATGCCACAAAAACCAAGGTGCATTAATGGCACCAGCTGATTTCCAATATCATAACCAAAAACCCACTTTTCCATAGTTTGATATCGTTGCCAAACGATAGTCTCCACTACCATGCAAATCATTAAACCCCAACATATATTGTTCAACCATATGGTGTGTTCACCACCCCATAACATATTACAAGGTTTATTATATAGCAAGGTTATGTTTAGTGCATAGTCCATGTATAGTATGCGCTAGTCCAAATTTTAATCCATAAGGCATAAAGCATATAGATAACATATAAACCATAGGCTTGAAGCCTTAATACAATGCGCTTCCCTAAGCTTAATGCTTAGTAAACATGGCATCTAAAATATGAAATGTTAATAATTAAAATTTATAAATATCAAAGGTCTGGTTTTTACGCCAAGAACATAACCTGCAATTAAAAAAAAACATAGCAAATGTTAATAGCTTTAATAAAATAAATGTAGAACATAAAATATACTAAGATGTAAACGATGAAATATAAACCATAATGAAGTATAAGTGATACATGAAGTGTACGATATAGTTCCGCAAGCCAATAATTTTTTGTCTAGGCAGTTTTTACTAGCTTATATTTTTTTTTCGATTTTTGGGGACATTACAAGTGGTATCAGAGCCCAGTTTCAATACTAAGAGACCTATGGGCACACCAAGCATTTACTTTTGGGAAAATAAAGTATGATATTAAATTTGTTACTAACAGGAAATTTTTCTGTTATTTAAAATTTTTGAAATTTCAGGAAACTTTTACTAAACAGTTCATTTTATGAACACTGAGGAAGATAACAGCCAACAAGGAAGGATGAACACCCCCACCCCAGAAGGAGAACTGGTGGTGGAGCTAAATTCTGATATTTTAAAGACTATACACAGTCTCCAAGCGGAATTGCGAATTCTCAAAGAAGATAGTCTAAACGAAAGAAAAGAAAAACAAGCTTCAAATGAAGCATTACTAAGAAATATGATGGGAGGCAGCCTGCAGGGTAAACCTACCCAGTCCACAAACAGTTCCAAAAGAGAACTATACCATAAACGGGCCAGCATCCAAAGAGAAGGAAAAAAATAGGAACGTACCCCTAAACCACTGAAAGGAGATCATCACAGTCCTTCCAGTGATGACTCTCTTTCTCCTCGAAGAAAGAAACAAAGAAGCAATGCCAGTCTTCAGGGGGAGTTTACAAAACTAAGAGCCCCGACCTATGAAGGTGAAGTAAACACTGGAGAGAAGGATGAAGAGTGGTTGTTGGGCATGAGAAAATACTTTTAGGTTCATAACTACTCAAGTGAGATGAGGGCTCGTCTTGCCATCTATAACTTGAATGGCAAGGCAGCAAGATGGTGGAGAGATTTAAAACACACCAAGAAAGATGAGCTAAGAGAAATACATTGGGATACCTTTCAGAAAATTTTCCAAGAGAAATATATGTCGGAAAGGTTCTTTGACAGAAAAGTGAAAGATTTTCACAAACTAGGCATGGGATCCATGACTATGGATGTGTCTATTAACATATTTCTAGATCTGTTGCATTATGTACCATACATCAAAGAAGAAAAGGTAAAGATCCAGCAGTTCTTAGGATGTCTTCCTCCCAGTTTTTAGGAAAGGATTGAATTATGCATACCTAAGACCTTGGATACCACACTGCATAAAGCTAGGCTCTGTTATGAGCATGGAATGCTAAGGCAAGAGAACATGAACCAAAATGGAGACAAGTCTAAGAACTTCTCTGATAACCGCAAACCTAGGTCCAACCCACAGCCATACAGAAAGCAGAATAATAGCTTTCAAGTGAAGAAGAACTTTAATAAATCTGGTACGAAGCCTTATGTACTAGCTGCTAATGTTAACAAGCCAGTAGAAAGTGGAGCCAATGCTACCTTGCTACAGATCAAATGATGGAAATGCAGCGGGCCTCATTATTCTTGAGATTGTAAGAACAAGACCAGTGGGGTCTTGAATAACTTACAGGAAGAACCAACCATTGAGGACATAGCGAGAACACTGGGGATTTATGCAGCATTGGATGGCCAACAAGTAGACCATCAAGCTACAATGGTTAAGATAGAAGGTAAGATCTTGAACACTTCTATTTCAATACTTATTGATACCGGTGCTTGCCGGAGCTATGTTTCTCCTAAAATTGTTGATGAATGCAAACTATGAAAAGTAAAACATGATAAACCTTGGTTGGTTCAACTAGCCACAAGTACGAAACAGAAAGTTTTAGAAATTGTTAAAGAATGTGAGGTAAACTTGAATGGTTTTCCTACGAAAGTAAACCTGGACATCCTACCTTTAGGATCGTATGATGTACTTATCGGCATGGAATGGATGGAACATCACCATGCCATGCTCAATTGCTTGCACAAGTCTATCTTGTGTACTAATAGCCTAGGGAGCCAAGTGAAGGTTCAGGGCAGTCTAAAGAAATTTCCTGTAAGACAAATATCTGCCTTACAAGCAAAGAAATGCGGTAGGAAAGGCTGCAAGTTGTTTGTAGTAAACATCCAAGACATAGAGTCTGATAGAGAGCAATGCATAGAAGACTTCCCCATTCTTGAAGAATTCAAGGATGTGTTTCCTGAGGAAATCCCAGGATTACCTCCGAAATGAGACCTAGACTTTTCCATCAAACTGACCCCCGGATCAGTTCCGGATTCCAAAGCCCCTTACCGCATGAGTGCACCTGATTTGGTGGAGCTCAAACTCCAGTTGCAGGAATTTATAGAGAAAGGGTATATCCGACCTAGTGTGTCTCCTTGGGGAGCACCAATATTTTTTGTAAAGAAGAAAGAAGGTACGACACGAATGTGCATCGATTACCGTCAATTGAACAAAATGACTATCAAGAACTATTATCCACTCCCTAGGATCGATGACTTGTTCAATCGGGCGGGAGGATCCAGAATCATTTCAAATATTGACCTGTGATCTGGGTAGCATTAGGTATGGATTCACGATGAGGATATTTACAAAACTTCCTTTCATACAAGGTACGGGAACTACGAGTTTGTAGTGATGTCGTTTGGGTTGACCAATGCACCCGTGAACTTTATGTGTATGATGAACAACATATTCAATAAGTATCTGCATAAGTTCATCTTGGTATTTATAGATGACATACTGGTTTATTTGAAAAATAAAGAAGAACACGAAGAACACCTTTGCGTAGTACTACAAGTGTTGAGAGAACACCAGCTTTACGCTAAGTTTATTAAATGTGATTTTTACAAACCAAATATACAGTATTTAGGCCACATTATCCTTGAGACAGGGATAGCTGTGGACCCAGAAAATATTAAAGACATAAGGGATTGGCCTACCCTGACTAGTGTCATTGACATTAGGTCCTTTTTGGGATTATCCGAATATTATCAGAATTTCATTGAAAACTTCTCGAGAATCGCTTTCCCCATGAGCACTTTGCAGAAGAAAGCAAGTAAGTTCCTATGGACCGCTAAGTTTGAATAAAGTTTTCAAAATATTAAGCAGCTTTTGATTACCGCACCGATGTTACGAATTGTGGATCCCGATGGGGATTTTGTTGTTTGCACGGATGCAAGCAAGAGAGGAGTTGGAGGAGTCCTCTTGTAGAATGATCAAGTGATTTGTTATGAATTGTAGAAGTTAAACGAACATGAGCAGAATTACCCTACACATGATCTTGAGTTAGCTTCCATCATCCATGATTTGAGGATGTGGAGGCACTACCTCATGGGAAGGAAGTTCCTTCTAAAGACGGACAATATGAGTCTGAAGTATTTATTTGATCAACTGAATCTGAATGCAAGGCAAGCCAGGTGGTTGGCTTTCCTTAGTGAGTACCATTTCAAGCTAAAGCACATTAAGGGAAAAGAGAATAAGGTTGCCAATGCTTTGATACGATGAACTCATATGATGTATGAGGTGACTTTGAGTCAATCCAATGCAGATTTGCATGAGAGGATTAGAGCGGCCAACAAAGTTGACCTCTTTTATGTGGAAATCCTCAAGAAATTCTAGGAGGACAAGTTGTTTCAACAACAAAAAGAAGACAAGGTAGACTAATCCGGACTGCTATGGTCCAGGGATCGTTTGTATGTTCCAGAAGGAGGGGACCTTCAGTCCAACATCCTCACAAAATTTCATCGAGCACCCTACTCCGGGAACCCGGGATATCAAAAGATGATATCCATCGTCAAGAGACACTTTTTATTGCCTAAGAAAAAGGTTGACATTGCAATGTTTATTGCAAAATTTCAGGAATGTCAACTAGTCAAATCTGAGCATCAACATCCTATGGGATTGCTATAGTCGTTACCCATTATGGAATTAAAGTGGGAGGTCATTAGTATGGATTTCATCACTGGTTTACCGAAAATTAAGAAGCAAAATGATTCTATGTTTTTGGTCATCGACAAGTTGTCGAAAGAAGCACACTTCATTCATGTGAAGTCGACCCACAAAGCAGTGAACATTGCTGATATCATCTTGAAAGAGATATTTAGATTGCACGGGATACCCAAGGAAATTATCTTGGATCGAGATGTTAAGTTTACAGGAAACTTTTGGAGATCTTTATTCTCTAGATTGGAGACATAGTTGAATTTTAGCACTACATATCACCCACAGATAGACGAGAAGATAGAAAGAGTAAACCAAATTGTTGAGGACATGCTTTGAATGTATGTCATGAACAACCCCACTAAGTGGGAGGATTACCTGCACCTAGTAGATTTTGTGTATAACAATGGTTATCAAAATTCCACCAAGATGAGCCCCTTTGAGGTACTCTATGGATAGAAGTGTAGAACACCGGTTACTTTGGATATCCCGGTGGATTGGCTCATGTTATGGCCTGATTTGTTGATGGACTTGGAACAGTTGGTTACCAAGGTCCAGGTGAATCTTAAAGAAGCACAAGACCGCCATAAAAGTTATGCAGATCGAAAAATAAAATATAAGGACTTTCAAATAGGCGATCATGTTTACTTGAAAGTAAAAGTCAAATGAAGCTCGTTGAGCTTGGGTAGGTGTAGTAAGTTAGCACTTAAATTTTCTAGACCTTTTGAAATATTGGCCAAGAAAGGGTTAGTGGCATATGAATTAGCGTTACCCGTGCATGTAAGAGTCCATAATGTTTTCCATGCATCTTTGTTAAAGAAACATGTTTATGATACTAAACATGTTGTTGATTGGTCCTTGTTACAGGTGGGACTTGAAGGGGAGTTTTCCCCTAAGCCTACTCATATGCTGGACAAGAGAGAGGTGCAGCTTTGTAAGTGCACCGTAGTCCAATTAAAAGTGCAACGGAAGCACTTTGAGGATGATGAGGCTACTTGGGAGAATGAAACCACCATGAGAAAGGCTTACCCCGCCTTGTTTCATGATGTCATTTTGAGTCCCTAGAACACCAAGGACGGTGTTGTTCTAAGAGGGGAGGGATGTAATATCCTGTATTTTGGACCTAACACTTATAAGCATGTGCCTATTGATTATGATGATTATCTTTATGTTGTATCTTATATTGGGTTAAAGACCCCATTGCATATGAACATGATGACTTGTTTTATATATTCGGTGTAAGCCAATTATTGATGATATATGTATGCTTGTTTATGTTGGGCATGGACCCTGAAGCACATGATTGATGAGAGGTTTTGTGTTTAGCGGGAAGTTGTGTAGCACTTGAGTGATTGATGATTTGTGTTGAGAGGGAAGCTCTAGAGCACTTGAGTGATTGATGATTTTTGTTGAGCAAGAAACTCTGGAGCACATGAGTGCTTACCTTTGTGTTGAGTGAGAAGCTCTGGAACACATAAAAAGATATTTGGAAGTGTTGGGCACAAGCCCTGGAGCCTTCCAAGTTGATGTTGAGCATAAGCTCTGGAGCATTGGATCCTTGGCCACTGTATCCCTAGGTGTATCATACAAGTACATCCTAGCATTAGTGTTGAGCGAGGAGCTCTAGAATTGCACTAAATTGTAACTCCATGTTAAAGCGTTGAGTATGGGCTCTAGTAAGCGCTAGGGGTTACTAAAAATAATTTAATAACTTCCCAGAGAAAATGACTCGAGAAAAATATTGATCTCATCATACTTATTTATAAGTGAGTAAATGAAATTTCGATTTTTTGTATTCTCATCAAGTACTAAATAGCTACCACGTTATACGAGCCTGAAATCCAACATACAAGGATGTTTATAGTTTCCTAGCCTAGTAGACCTAAACCATCTACATACTTGACCTTAATGATCATGGTATACGATGCCCAAAGACAAATGTTAACAATTGTTATATTCTTACATACTTTATACATGGTATGTATAAAGAGTTAAGTATACTTATAATATTAATGATGAAAGAAAAAGAAAAGCTCCATCCAATTATTATTTACTATGTAAAGATAATAAATAGTCTAAAAACCTAAAAAGACTCAATAGGAACTAGTAGAAAGTTCCTAAGTTAAAATATTAATAATTAACAAAAGTAATTGAAAATGGTTAAATAAAAAAACCAAGGTTTCTTGATTTAACTGAGCCTTTGACTAAAAAGTCTGTCTATAAAGACTCAAGCCAAGGAAAGGCTTGGGGTTCTGACCTATAATTAGAGGAGTCATTTTATGCATATTTTTCTCTCAATAAATTCTTAGAGAACATTTTCCTGGAGGGGAAAAGGACAACTGATCCAGATCGGATATACTAGATAGGAAATCCTACCTTAGGAGCTCTAAGCTATTTACATGTTAGAGTCCATCTCAGGGGGATCCGGATTTAAACCAGGAATGGTTCCGGGTCATGGTTGGGTGGAACGTAGTAGTTCCCAAATGATTTGGTTATAAAAAATAGAGGTCAGATCTGTCTTGAATTGTTAATGCTGGTTATTTGAGTGTGCAGGTTCAGCCATTAAAAGAGCTTCAATTTACAGGTATGAATCCCTAGATTGTCTATTCTACTTTCCTAGAATAAATGCTAGCTATGTAAAGTAAGTGATTACTTTGCATTTCGTAACCCAATATATATGTTTCTTTGTTTAAAACTACTAGGGTTTGCATCTTAAAAGTATTAACCCTAGGTTGTAGGTGATTTCCAATATCGGGTCATCCAGGGTTTATTTATTGGTTTATTTCTGCAAGTTTAATTTATTTACTAATGTTCATCAAGGATTCTACACCCTACTTTAATTTTTGTAATAGTATTATTGATAAAATGGGGTTATGTATAAACTAGGTTATTTCAAACCTGCTATTATTGTTCACTTAGTCTTTATATACTCTAATGACATATTCCATTTGCCAGTAGAGACAGGTTATCGATTTAAATAGATTAATCTTGGAAGTAGGTTCTAAATACATGTAGGTATAACTTACAATCTATATAACCTAAGATAATATCTACAAATTGAACTACTATGTATATATATAAACATATATAGACATCAAACATAAACAAATCAAACTACTATCCATAAGAATTCTACATTAAGATCTAAGATAAATAAACCATTAAAATACCTTTCAAGTTCTATACATTAAATACGTGCTAAATAGTAAAACATTCCATTTAAAAATACATCATCATACATAAATGAACAAAGTAAGCATTGTGACTATCCATTTGGTCCAAGATCAAATCTTTGTTCACCTATATAAAATCCACGATCCTAACTAAACCATATCATAATCGCATGCGTAAATCTTTTAAAGGACCCTCACAACTATTGCTTATAATTACACCAAGTAAAACATTTCAAAACAAATTATAAAGAACTCTGTAATTATAAATAGAGGTCACAACTTCGACCCCTATGGGTATCCAAACCCAAGTTGCAAGCCTAAATCAAACAACCATATCATATATGCTTAACATTAACCAAATACATAACTCAACAGACATTCCCTATAACGAATTAAATACTATATCATACACAGGAATCGATTCATGCATTAAACATATCGAAATCGTATTACAAACCAGAGTAATTTCAATGGGAGCATGAATCGAGTCCTGTGGGAATACAAGCCCAACTCTTATCTATAAATTATAAATACAACTCGTACATTACCCATGAATAGGATTCAAACCATGTGGGTATTTTTTACCAAGGCCACGCTATACATATAGTGTATGCGGGCTTCATTAATAAACTCCCTAATATTACAATAACAAACCATTACGCCACAACTAAGTCGTAAGACTTAATATCTTCCTCTGCGTAGAGGGTCACAACCTCAGCCAAATTAAATGAACCCACAGTCTATTAAAATCAAATATACAGTATGGATATAAACTACAAACGAGCACTGTCAATGTTTTCTTCTACAACGACGAAAGAAATTATGGGTTTGTACCCATGGCTCTGTTCCGTTTGACCCCACATGCTAATCAACGAAGTATAAACAGTAATGAAATCCATTTGGAGCTATCGTAGCCACTAAGGGAAAGGATCATGCCAATTACGACATGGCCTTTACCCACACTGTCAAGTATTATAGTAAAGATCCAAATAACATCATTCTACATAGACCATCAACTAAGGCAAAACACCACTTACAAACCCACCGTAACAAACAAATAGCGCAGTATAAATTCATCAACAACCACAACAATTGTAATAACCATTGCAATTATATAAAAAAACACATATATCTATATGCCCATTATTTTTCCAAAGAGTCTTATTTACACAGTCGCCATTAAAGACCAAAAATGAAGCTTATAGTGTCGTGCCATGGGCTTGGCACCATTGCAAGCAATGGTGCTGCACAGGCTGGAAACCTCGAAAGCAAAGATTCAAATTTACATAAACTTATACATAGAGCCGAAGGGGTTTAAGATTCACTTCATGGCTTAAACGCCTTAAAACTTATAAAACCCAAGTCATTTCATCACAAGCCCGAAGGCGAATTCAAAACCCCACAGAGAAGCCCCAAACCAAAAAACTCTAACCAAACACAGATAGGCCGAGAGACAACAAGCGTAGGCTTGTTGGAAAGGCTTACCTTACACCTTGGCTCCACAGTAAAGCCATCGACAGAGCTTGAGCCACGCTTCTCTTCACTATACTTCGGCACTTGCAAAACACGAAGTGAAACTAGAAGTGAGAAGTATGGCAACGATGAGAGCCATGCAACAAACGAATTGCAGACATAAAAACCTAGAACGAAACATACCTTGAAGTCTGGAGGTCTCCTCCATTTTCCCTGCATAGAGCCAAGACCAAACCCCAGATTACAAAATGAAAACACAAGTCCAACGTGAGCCAAGCCTGAGTTTGGGCTGCCACGATAACCAAGGTGCATTAAAGGCACCAGCTGGTTTCCAATATCATAACCAAAAACCCACTTTGCCATAGTTTGATAGCGGTTCCAAATGATAGTCTCCACTACCATGCAAATCATTAAACCCCAGTGTATATGGTTCAACAATATGGTATGTTCGCCACCCCATAACATATTACACGGTTTATTATATTGCAAGGTTATGTTTAGGCACATAGTCCATGTATAGTATGCGCTAGTCCAAAGTTTAAGCCACAAGGCATAAAGTATATAGATAACATACAAACCATAGGATTGAAGCCTTAATACAATGCGCTTCCCTAAACGTAATGCTTAGTAAACATGGCATATAAAATATGCCATGTTAATAATTAAAATTTATAAATATCAAAGGTTTGGTTTTTACACCAAAAACATAACTTGCAATTAAGAAAAACATATTATATGTTAATAGCTTTAATAAAATAAACGTAAAACGTAAAATATACTAAGATGTAAACGACGAAATATAAACCATAATGAAGTATAAGCGGGACATGAAGTGTACCATATAGTTCCGCAAGCCAATAATGTTTCGTCTAGATAGTTTTTACTAGCCTATAATTTTTTCTTTCAATTTTTGGGGACATTACACTAACTATAATACCACTATGAATCCTCTACATATATTAGGTGAAATATGTCTTTCTCTTTAAAGTTATATATCCATTGATACATAATTAATACATACCCTTACTCAATCTTGGTTATATCTCTATATATAATATAATTAGTAAATTGTTATAATCATTTAAATATGCATATTAAAAATTGTACCATTATTCTATTTTATATAGAAAAATATAGTTCTCTATTTAAAAAGATTACTTAATTATATTTGGGATTATCTTCACTATCAAAATTGCATATAATATATACAAAATATTACAAAATTTATTGAAAAGTACAATTTTATATATATATATATATATATATATATATATATATATANAAATTAATTATTATAAATGAGTTTAATAAATTATTATATATATTTTTAATTACAAAATTGTATTTAATATATTAAGTTTAATTATTTATTTAAAATATGTAAAGAAAAAAATATAATTAGTTTTATTATAAAATATTGTATAATTGTAAGTAAATATATAAAAGGGTGATTGGTTTTCTTTTATATTTGTAAAGAGATAAATAATGTTTCATTTATATTGGTTTAATTTATGTTTTTTATAAATATATTATAATTAATTTTATTTAAATTATTATTAATATTTATTTTAAATAAATTTTTTAATTATTAAAATAAAATTTTAGCTATATATAATATTAATTTAAAACATAAATTAAATGTGTAAATTTTTTTTTTAATTGGGGTTTACCCATATAAATATGGAAAGGAAACCTTGTTTCCTCGAGAAAAAGGCCATGCGAATACTTTATTAATAAATATATAAAACTTTAAAGAATTTTAAAATAAATAAATATTCTATAAGAAAGATATTGTATTAATTAAATTGATAGTTTAAAATGGGCATCATAAATGATATAACTTTAATATTTTAAATAATTAATTAAAATTTACTCTATTTTTATAATTAAATTATTTAAAATAATCTTAACTATTTTATTTTTCTCTTTTATAAGTTTTCAAATAGGTTGATGAAGATATTAATATTGATAAATAATTAATTAAAATGATTTAATGTACAGTTTGTCACTTCATTCATTTACATAAAATTGTATCTTTGAAATAATTGGTATGAATGACGTGAGACGGTTTTTTCTTATCATTTTAAACGATAAATTCATCACTTAAATGAACAATTTTTATATTGTGTAGCATGTTTTAGAATGAGATTTCGTAATATTTCTCTAGTTTTTCATTACAAATTAGGTTGAGTTATTGTTTATTTTATGGATATGGATCGAACAAATATGTAAGTTAAATAAATAAAGATTATTAACTAATTAAGTGATATTGAGAGATTATATTGCATTTGTTGTTCTTGGGGTTAAGAGTGTCTTAGCATGAATGCTAAATGTTTTCTTTAAAAAGATTTGTATGTGAATTTTATAGGGAGTGATTCAAAAGAAAGTTTTTTTGTTTTGTTTTGTTTTGGGTTGAAGTATATAAATACAAAATGAGAAAGAAATCTTAATTATAAAAGGGTGTATTATTTATATAAGATAAATAAATGATGATGGATGAGAAACATATTGACTACTATTTTTAATTTGAGAATATTAACAAGTATATTTGAGGAGAATTCACATTCTGTATGAGAAAAGTTTATATATGGCAGTAACTGAAGTATGTAAAAAGGCAATATGGCTAGAAGGGTTGTTGAATGACTTCAAAATGATGCAGGGTAAGATTAATTTGCATTGTGATGGTCGATTTTTATTCACTTAGTGAACAATCCATCATTTCATGATCACATGAAAGATATTGATATTAAGTACATTTAATAAAGAAAGTGCTGGAAGATGGTAGCATCACGTAGGACAAAATTGATACTCATTAATTTGTTTCTTTAGGTCTGATAGACCAAAGTTTGGTCTCATTGGACGTTAACCATCATCATCATTTATTTTACTATGATATTCTCATATAGATTGTCAAAATAGAGAAGTCTGAATGGTGCAAACCTTCTCTAGGATTTTTATAATGTGATGAAGGAATCATTGGAAAATAGAATGTAGGCTCAAAACAAAGGAAATTAACCTAATATATGTGAAATTCAAGTGGGAAAATGATAGGAGGGGAACTCAATATCCTAATCTCTAATATTCATCAGGTAGAGTACATGACTAGGCCCATTTGTTACTCATATATATGCTATATGTGCTAGGTGAACCAAGTTCTTGGTTCTTGGCATACAAAAGAATTCTTAGTTCTTGGCATATATTTGTTTCAAATTTATTTGTTTTACATGAATGTTGGATATTAGTATTGTGGTTTGCTGTGTCAATGCCTCTTGGTTTCGTATTCTCATGGCTAATTGATATCTCGTCTCCAACTAGATATATTATTGTATTTTTTTATCCTTAGGATCTTGTTGGGAAAGCATTTATGATTAGTATGGGGCATATGGATGGCCGGAAATTAAAGTTTATTTGAGGATATATTTACTTGACTACATCAATGTGTTGCTCAAAGAATTTGCATTATAAATACCTATAATTAGAAAAATCTTGAGAAGCCTCCTAGAAAAATTATGTTTGAGGATATTAATAGAACATGGTCATGGGTATATTTTGAAAGATTTTCCAAAAAGGATCAAATTTTTTTTGGGGCAATGTGATGACATATATTATTGAATCTCATTTTATAATATTTAAAGATGGTTTGGGTAGGGATCACACGATGTTGCACGGGTCATGACTTTGAATCTATTCCTTATGATAGCAACTAAAAAAGAGGGCCCTAAAAAATAAAAATATTTAGGGATTCTCAAATAGTGACTAAGTGGATCCAGGGTTTAAGAATCTTGGATAATTTATATTGAAGCATATATTTAATGAAACCAGAATTATCATAGCTATGTTTACCTTGATATTGTATTATAATGTCTAAACAAAAAGAATATCATTGAAGATGGTTTATCAAAAGAAAGAATTCTTTCGAACATAGGACAATGTCCTATAAGTAAGGGAGTGGATGGGAGAAGTTCTGATGATCTACATTCTTATTTTTACTAAATTATTTAAATGATGCTGATTTTTCATTTTATACACAAAATGATGATGGACAGGAGGAAATATTAATATCTTTTTTTTTTCATAAAAAAAGATCTTATATATTTGATATATAATAAAGGTATCACCAGAAAATTACATAAGGACGACTTGACAACACTTGTCCATAACTGTACTCACATCTACTTACTGGAAAGTTTCTGACTTCTACCACAAACACCCTGTTTCCAGTATGTCGTTTATCAATATTACATATATCACAACCCATCAAGTATCTACCATGGCTAATTATGTAATTACCATTACATAATACACCACAGATATGATAACCCAAAATGAACCATAAGATATAACGATCTTATGCGCTCATGAAATATTAATATCCTTAAATGTATATTTTGCACTATTTATATTTTCTTGAAAAAGGTTTGCAACATTAAAGGAGGAAGCTTGATATAATAACATATTTCCACTATGTATAGGTTATAGGTAGAGTGGTTGAACATGATATGGATACCATTATTGTTCTCTTCTTATGAAAAGACAATTTATTTGTAGTGAGATTCAACCATTTCTCTCTATGGTGTCTGGAATCAATGTTTATTTCATGGAACATAGCAACGATATAATAGTCTCACAATGATATAATAGTATGTGAAGACTGTAATTTCACTTTTATAATGAAATTATGATTTATTTATTTTTTATCTATGAAAGGAAAACCTCTAAGTTAAATCCTTGTGGAATATATTGTCATGGGAAAATTTTGATAGAGCTTGTCAAGGCAATCCATTTGTGTGTGGAGTATGGGGGATCTTATATTTAAATGGCTTCATGTTTTAAAATTCAAATCTATATTGAATGGGAGGCCAACAATTCTATTAAACTGATGACCTTAAATCCTATCTTAATGTTCACAATTGAAAAAGGTGCTACAAAACTTCATAATTTTGGTGACTCACTTATGGCGATTAATTGGATGTGGGGGTAATGATCTTGAAAATTTTCTACCGAGGCCAATTTTAGAGAAATGGATAATTATAGATCTATTTTTACTCATGTTTCTTTTCATCATGTGTAGAGAGAAAGGATGAAATTGTGGATGGATCGTCAAAGGATGGTTTTCTATTGAAGCCAAAATCTTGGGACATTTGGGATGATATAGAGGGTTACTCCTCCTTTGAATAGCTTCATCCTCTTGGTTTTAGTTTTATTTCTACATGGACGATTCACTTGTTGACAAATATACTAGCATGTCCATTCATAAAGGGGATTTTAAAAGTGTGAAAAAATTAGTCAATATATTGTTTCATATTAATGTGGAAAACTTTGCTTTTTAATCGAATTAGGGATATAGGTACTTGGGGGTGGATGGTATTATAGGAATTAGTAAAGGGTTTCTAGGAAAGAAACGAGATTCCTACCTAAAGGAAATATCAATGGATATACACTAAATAAATCATTATATCTAACCAAGAAATCAATTTGGCATAAATATATTAGATCTAGATGAAAAACTATCACCTAATAGATAATTTGCATTTAGTGTCATTTTTCTTGTAGATACTTGAAATAGATTACATTAATATTAGGGCAGTAATTGATGATATTCCACACCTATGGATGAGAGAGTTCGATATATATGAAGGTTTCAATGCCTCTATGCTAGAAGTTATTTTTGCATCCTTTATTTCTACTACTTCACATTTAAGGAATAATAGCTCTATAACTATTTCCATCCAAATGCATACCAAATGAAGGAATGATCTATGAAAAATGAATCAATGAAAGCTCATGGTTATCACATATTAGGAAAGGGAATCATCAGATTAGTCATTTATTAATATCAATATTTGTATATCATCGCTTGTTTACAAGGCTAGTCACCTCATGACATATATTAAAGAAAATATGCTTCAGCATGAACAATCTTTCCATTATAAGAGATTTTACTTAAACATGCAAAAAATATCATTTATGTAATAAATATATAAATTGGCGTTGAGGGTTAACTAGAAATTGCTAAGTTTTAAAAGTAGGCCTTAAAAATTTCTAACACTAACTAAGATATCGATATTTATACTTGTATTCCAATGTATTAGTTAATCATAAGATCAACCCATATGATGTGTGTGTCTTTCTTACAAATGTATCATATATTCTTATGTTTTTTGGAAAAATGACGATTATGTCAATATATGGAAAAACATAATATGATGATAGGGTACGTGGATTAAATTACATATTTCTACCTAAACGATTGTAAGAATGCTCCTAAGTCATATTAAACAATTGAATAATAATCTCTTGCATCTCTTCTAATGGGAGTGTCATAATTGAGTCTGAATAATAATAAAACAACATTGGATTGTCAAGCATGTCACTTTCCTAAATATTATTACAAAGACAAGCTTGATATATAGATATATAATTTTCTTAAAATGTCCATGAGATTAAAGATCTAAATGATGAAGAGTTTCATCTTGATATAACTCACCTTTCTAGGTCCAAATATATATATATATGAAAATCTTCCTCAGGGAATGCATGACCATGTATTAGACTAAAGAGAGGTGAAATTAGTATGATACCAAACCCTTGAACCCAAAGGCATCTTACTATAGTGGCATATCCCTATGTTAGGATGCCAATGCACTTGTCTGCTTATTTTTTAGGTGATTTTTTTTTAGTTTTGATGTCTCTATAATAGAGTAGAAGTAAAAAGTGGCCCTTATAAATTGCTAGAAAAAATAAGTACATAGGATATCCACTTAAAATAGGGTGGGTTTTAATTAGAAATATAATTTTGGATGTTCTATAAAAAAAGGTTTTGTATCACTTACTGGATTTCACTAATCTGGGTGTTATGATTGAAATCACGTGTTAGTTTATTTGTTATGGTCATTATGGATTTGCATGATCTTTATTTAATTGATGAAACATGCTAGACATGCATCTCTAGTTATCATTTTTTATAGATATATCATATATTGATTTGGTTGGATCACCCCATTAGAAAGAATTGTTTTAAATGTTATTTGAAAACCAGATGTTGAATATAGTAGATGTTCTAAATTTCTATACTTTCCATATTTGGTACTTTTATTTCTAAAAAAAAGTGCCCCCTAAATATTAAAGATGAAATAATCCAATAACGTAATCATAAGTTGTATGGCATTTAAAAATTCATATTATCTAACTAATTTTATATATAATTAATTTTATATTTTATGTGTATATAAATGTATATATAATTAACTTTATATTTTTTGTGAACAAATGTATATTTGTGGATAAACACGATTGTTAATTTATATACGATAATTTGTTTTTCAAAGCTAGCAATGTGTCATCCAAGTTTAAAATGATTTACATGGAACTCTTAAACCTATTTCTCACGAAAATGAATTAGACTAATTTTATAGTAGTGAGCACAAACTACTACTCTATATTGTTTCCAACAACTAACTTTGTTTAAGAAAATATATTGTATATATTGAATGCGTTTCTTTTAAAAAACAATTTTCCCTGCACTTTAAAGTGCAAAATCTTGATCAGTTTCTTTTTGTCGATAATGTAACTTTCATAAAGTAATGGTTTTTTCCCTCAATGTTCGAGAAATCTTGTTCCTTTTGATATATAGTGGTCATAGTTTGCTTGTTATATATTAATAAATACAAGGTGTGGAACTTATCCATGTTTACAAAATATAAATATTAAATATCTATAAATTAGAATAAATAGAATAAAACTAAAAATATAGTTCAAACCTATTTTCAAATAGAGTAATTTTCATGGAAAGAAAACCTTTAACTAATTTTTGTCCTCGCGCCACCTTATAATGAATGGATAGAACTAAGTGAAGTTGTATAAAGAAATTCATTTGATTGCCTTCCTTCAGATAGGGGTAGAAGCACACCCTTCGATAATGGTAGAAGTGATAATCCATATAGACGACACGGAGAGGACCTTCCCATTCCAGTATTTGACAAACTTGTTGTGTCCCTAGCCTTTCCTTCGACTCGATAATGGAGCACATTAATCATAGTTTTAACTCCTTCTCCATACCAGCCATGTCATATTCATTCACCAGCACAATAATCATAGTTTTAACTTCTTCTCCATACCAGCCATGTCGTATTCATTCACCAACTTCAAATATGAAACATCTAGAAAAATTCCATGGGCGTACAACATCTAGACCCAGTCCACCAAAAAATGCCGTTTGACGTCCATAGGTAGGTCCAAAGGTTTTCTCCTACATGCTACTTCCAATAGAAGAACGCCAAAATTGAATATGTCTAAGCTTGGCATGACCTTTCCAGTCTTTGTGAGCTTTGACGCTATGTATCCCAACGTTCCCACCACACGATCGTTATTTTCATACTGTGGAGCGAGGCCGAAATCCCTCAATCACACATTGAGATTTGAATACAGTAGCATGTTTCTTGACTTAATATCTTTGTGGATGACCCTCTTCTCCCATTCCTCCTGCAGAAAAAAATCCCATCCAGAACACCTTTCAATATTGTGTATTTCCTAGGACACGACTCAATGGTCTTCGGGTTCCCAAATATGAGTTCATCTAGGCTAGCATTGGGCATGCAATCATAAATAATTAACAGTTGTTTCTACATCTTTCCACACCTGTAGAAGTGTTGGAAATATTAATCACTCGCAGATCTGTACCTGACTTTCAGCCGACTCTGTTAGAGTCTGTATCAGTCAATATCTTGTCGGTCAGTCTCACAAGAAGGAAGATTCCACAATTCGGCAATGTAAACCAGTCAAATTTATTTCTGAAGCTAAGTTGTTAGGTAGATAGTTATTACAGTCTTTAATGGTGAGTCAGTCGATTCATGAAGAAGCAATTTTCAGTTTTCCTATAAATAGAAGAAGCAGATTGTAAATTAGGTTAGACACAAGTCACTAGACAGTAGAGAGAACTCCGGGTGAGAAAGAGAAAACTATGAGCACAGAGTGAAGTTGAAGCTCAAGCTTCTGTGTATGTGATTCAGTCGAAGAGCCTAAGCTCTGTAAAAGGATCAGTTGGTGAGCCAACAAGTCTGGACAGACAAGTTTGTAATACCCTTGTTATTTCCACATAGTTATATATATGAAATAGTTTATGGTTGAATGCATGTTTATTTGGCTGCACAATATTTCCATATTTACTTGTGTAAATGTTGTTTACATTTATTAGTTAAGTGAAAGATCAAAGAACCCATAAATTTATCACTGCGTGAAAGTTCCAAGTTTTATAGCACATTGGTCGACTCAAGTCTTCCTACATATTTGGGCATATATTTTTATAAGTTCTTTGGATTTGTTAATGTTTCCATTTTTACTCTATCTTACTCATAGGTGAAAAGCATTTGTAATTTCTTAAGTCTCTTAGACTAAGAAAAACACTCTGTAGATTTTGACCAAAGTGAACCGACAAGGTCGGTCGAGTAAGCTGACTTGAGAGGTCGAAGAGGTCAATCGAATTGAGAGGTCGAAGAGGTAAACTGACTTGAGAGGTCGAAGAGGTAATCCGACTTGAGAGGTCGATGAGGTGAGCCGACTTATAGGTCGAAGTCAGCCGACTTCGAAGTGACAAGTGGTCGAGGTAAAATAAGTTGGTAGAACCGACAAGTAAGTCGAAGTAAATCAGTCGAGTTGAAAATCTGACCAAAGTTGATAGATTTGTCTAGTCGGGACTTAGACAAGTTTCACCTGACAAGTGGAAAAAGAAAAAGAGGTTGACGTGAAAAAGAAAAAATTAAATTTTAATAATAACTGAGCGGTAAACTCAAGTGTAGTCGGCTTGGTTTTGGATAACTGGTGTTAGAGCAAGGTTTATATCAAAGCAAGGTTTAAGAAAGAAATATTGTCTTAAAAGGTGGAAAATTAATTTTCTAAGGAATGTTAATTAAAAATTAAAAACGGCTTCCACTTTTGGTTCATTACAAACTCCAATTTTTACAGGAAAGAATTATGAATATTGGTTTTTAACAATAAAGGCTTTATTCAGAGGTCAAGATGTCTAGGAGATAGTCCAACATAGTTATGCAGAACCAACAGACATGACAACATATAACAATCTCACACAGGCTGAGAAATATGTCTTGAGAGAACAGAGGAAAAAAGATGGAAAAGCTCTATTTTACAATATCAAGCTATGCATGAAAGCATACTCCCAAGAGCAACAACAAAAACTAATGCTAAGCAAGCATGGCATACATTGGAAACTGCCTATCAAGGTTTGGATAAGGTAAGGACATCCAAGCTGCAGATTCTGAGAAGAGATTTTGAATCTCTGTCCATGAAAGATTCTGAGAATGTAGACACATTCTACACCAGATTTGTTGGTTTGATAAACCAACTGAAATCTCATGGAGAAGCCATAGAAGACCAAAGGGTTGTTGAAAAAAATCTCAAAAGTCTTCCCCCAAGATTTGAAAACTTGGTTGTGACCTTGGAAGAACACACAGACATGTTGACATTTACCATTGATGAGCTACAAGATTCACTCATCAATCATGAACACAGACTCAGCAGAACACAAACATCATTGGAAAGTGCATTCGCAGCACAATCATCCATAATCTGTGGTAGAGGCAGGCGGAGAAACAACTTCAGAGGCAGAGGAAGAATTTCTTCAAGAGGAGGACGAGGCAGAAGTCCTACAAATGTCAGTGGTAGAGGAGATAATCAGAACCCAAGTCAGCCAAGTGGCCAGAGGTTTGATAAATAAAAAATCCAATGTCATTACTGTAAGAAATGTGATCATTATGCATATGAATGTAGGAAGAAACAATATGACCAAGGAAGGAAAATCCCAAGTCAGTCGACCAACACCATCACTTCAACAAGTGCAATGTTAATGGCATCGACATCTCCACTTGAATGCAATGTTATTCAAGAAAGTCCACATGACATATGGTACTTATATTTAGGATGTAGAAACCACATGACTGGTAATTTAAACTTGTTTTCCAGTCTAGACAATTCAGTTAAAACTGATGTTACACTTGGAAACAATGTCCAAGTTACTGTTTTAGGAAAATGCACTGTAGATATTCTAACCAAATAGGGGGAGAGTAAGTATATCCCTGATGTCTATCATGTCGAAGGTCTGAAACATAATTTGTTAAGAATTGGATAGTTGATACAAAAAGGATATAGAGTCTACATGGAAGATGATTACTGTGTGATTAAAGACAAGCGTCCAAGCGACCAGCTGATAGAAAAAGTTCCAATGACAAGCAATCGCTTGTTTCTATTGAGGATAGTTCCTGACATGAAACGAAAGACAAACATAGGAGTTGCATTCAAGGTAGAAAGTGAAGAAATAGTCGAGCTCCTCGGCAAGAGAGAAAATGGCAGCACTAATTTGCAAGCTACATTTTAGATAGAAGTTCAGGATGAATCCTGGTTGTGGCATTTCAGATTTGGACATCTGACTTTTGGTGGGAAGAAGCTATTGCACACAAAGAATATGGTGAAAGGATTACCATTGATCGACAGACCAAAGAAGGTTTGTGAAGGCTGCATTTTTGGCAAGCAGCATAGAGAGACTTTTCTAGTCGAAAATTCCTATAGAGCATGCACACCACTTGAAATTGTGCACTTTGATATTTGTGTTCCAATGCAGACATCATCCATTGGTGGCTGCAAGTATTTTCTAACTTTTATTGATGACTACTAAAGAAAAACATGGGTATATTTTTTGAAACATAAATCTGATGCATTTGGTTATTTTCAGCAGTTTAAGGCACTCGTGGAGAACCACAGTGGACACTGCATCAAGATCTTAAGAACCGATAGAGGAGGTGAATATGTTTCAAATTAATTTTTAAATTTTTGCAAGACCCATGGCATACAAAAACAGTTTACTACACGGTATACACCTCAGTAGAATGATATTGTCGAAAGAAAGAACAGAACCATCATGGAGATGGCGCGCATCATGTTGGCAGCCAAGCATTTGCCAAATGAATATTGGGGTGAAGCAGTTGCAACTGCCATATACATTATGAACCATTTTCCGAAAAAGAGTGTGAAGAACAAAGTTCCCCAAGAAGCATGGACAGGTATGAATCATAGTGTTTCTTATTTAAAAGTTTTTGGTTGTGTTGCATATGCTCATGTTCCAGATGAGCTGAGAAGGAAGCTAGACAAGAAGGGACAAAAATATATTTTTGTCGACTATTCTAAAGACACAAAAGCATACAATTTGTATGATCCTGTCGCAAGGAAAGTGATAATCGGTCGAGATGTTCAATTTGTCAAGAATGAATCATGGGATGGAACCGTCGACATAAATGTCAAGATTGTGTCAAATGTAGACAATGATGATATGGAAGAGGAAGTGGTTCAAACACCACATGTAAGTCAACCGATCGTAGCATCGTCAACTCCCATGACACCACGACATGGTTCAGCACAAGGACCATTGACACAAGTGGTAGCTTAAGCTACACTGACAACCACACCAAGAGGACAACAGACTCCATCAAGCATTTCGTCGAGGTTGACATTGACAAAACTGGTGAAGACAAGAAGTCTGCGAGAGATATATGAAGCTGGTACACCAAATTCATTCTCTCTCTTTGCATTATTTTCTCCTATATATGATCCACTAACATTTGAAGAAGCTATTGAAGAAGAAGTATGGGCACAAGCCATGGATGAAGAAATAGAATGCATTGAAAAGAACCAGACATGGGAACTGGTGGATGTACCAAAAGACAAGGATGTAATCAGTGTCAAATGGATTTATAAGACAAAGCAAGATGCTGATGGGAATGTGCAAAAGCACAAAGAAAGAATGGTAGCAAGAGGGTTCACACAACAACCTGGCATAGACTTCAATGAAACGTTTGCACATGTTGCACGCATGGATACAATCAGAATAGTTTTGGCCATTGCTACACAAAACAAATGGCATGTTCATTAAATGGATGTCAAGTTGGCATTCTTAAATGGATATCTACAAGAGGAAGTATATGTGGAACAGCCACAAGGGTATGAAGTTCTAGGTCAAGAGAATAAAGTGTACAGGCTTAAAAAGGCACTATATGGTTTGAAGCAAGCTCCTAGAGCTTGGTATAGTCGGATTGATTCCTATCTCACTGAAAATGGATTTCACAGAAGTGAAAGTGAACCAACTTTGTACACCAAAGTCGATGAGCATGGTAAGATGTTAATTGTCTGCCTGTATGTAGATGATTTAATATTTACTGGTGATTTTGGTATAGCAGATTTTAAAGCAGTCATGGAAAGTGAATTTGAAATGACTGATCTGGGGCTTATGAAGTTTTTTCTGCGCATTGAAGTTCAACAGTTTGAAAGTGGTATTTTTATATCATAGACAAAGTATACAAGTGAAGTTTTAAAAATATTTAACATGTCTAATTGCAAGACAACCCCAACACTAGTAATAACAGGTTTAAAATTGAGCAAGGATGATGAAGGATCCACTGTAGATCCTATGCTGTTCAAAAGGCTTGTTGGTAGCCTTATGTATTTGACAGTGATAAGACCAGACATTAAGTATGGAGTAAGTCTGATCTCAAAGTTCATGGAGTCACCAAAATACTCACATTGGCAAGCATGTAAAAGAATTTTGAGGTATGTAAGTGGCACAAAAGAACTTGGTATTATGTATTCAACCTCAGAAAATTTTAAACTCATTGCTTACACTAACAGTGGCAATGGAGGCAGCATAGATGACAGGAAAAGCACATCTGGGTACACGTTTGATTTTGGTACAGGTGTTGTTTCATGGGCTTCAAAGAAACAACCCATTGTAACTTTTTCTTCAGTTGAAGCAAAGTATGTTGCAGCAACAAGTGTTGCATGTCAAGCTATCTGGATGAGGAGAGTATTAAAAGACTTGTCACAGAACCATCAAGAACCGACAACAATCTTCTGCGACAACAATTCAGCCATAGCATTATCAAAGAATCATGTGTTTCACAAGAGAACCAAGCACATCGACACAAGGTTTCATTTCATAAGAGAGTTGGTGAACAACAAGGAAATTTGTTTGGAATTTTGCAAGTCTGAAGATCAACTTGCAGACATCTTTGCAAAGCCATTAGCAAAGGATACATTCCAGTATCTACGTAGTTATCTTGAAATGACAAGTTCTCCACAGTGAACTCTGTCATAAACAGAGCATGTCTAAGCCCTGAAACATTTTGTAAATTTTGTTTTAAAAACCCCATCTACTCATAATTAAGGGGGAGTGTTGGAAATATTAATCACTCGCAGATCCGTACATGACTTTCAGTCGACTCTATCAGATTCTGTGTCAGTCAAGATCTTGTCGGTCAGTCTGATAAGAAGGAAGAGTCCACGATTCGGCAATTTAAACCAGTCGAATTTATTTCTGAAGCTAATTTGTTAGGTAGATAGTTATTACAGTATTTAATGGTGAGTCAGTGGTTTCATGAAGAAGTAATTTTCAGCTTACCTATAAATAGAAGAAGTAGATTGTAAATCAGGTTAGACACAAGTCACTAGATAGTAGAGAGAACTCCAGGTGAGAAAGAGAAATCTCTAAGCACATAGTGAAGTTGATGCTCAAGCTTCTGTGTATGTGATTCAGTCGAAGAGCTGAAGCTCTATAAAAGGACCAATCGGTGAGCCGACAAGTCTGGACAGGCAAGTTTGTAATACCCTTGTTATTTTCGAATAGTTATATATATGAAATAGTTTATGGTTGAATGCATGTTTATTTGGCTGCACAATATTTCCAGATTTACTTGTGTAAATGTTGTTTACATTTACTAGTTAAGTGAAAGATCAAAGAACCCATAAATTTCTCACCGCGTGAAAGTTCCATGTTTTACGACACATTGGTCGACTCAAGTCTTCCTACATATTTGGGCATATGTTTTTATAAGTTCTTTGGATTTGTTAATGTGTCCATTTTTACTCTATCTTACTTATAGGTGAAAAGCATTTGTAATTTCTTAAGTCTCTTAGACTAAGAAAAATACTCTGTAGATTTCGACCAAAGTGAACCAACAAGGTTGGTCGAGTAAGCCGACTTGAGAGGTCGAAGAGGTCAACCGACTTGAGAGGTCGAAGAGGTAAACTGACTTGAGAGGTCGAAGAGGTAAGCCGACTTGAGAGGTCGAAGAGGTGAGCCGACTTAGAGGTCGAAGTCAGTCGACTTCGAAGTGACAAGTGGTCGAGGTAAAATCAGTCAGTAGAATCGACAAGTAAGTCGAAGTAAATCAGTCGATTCGAAAGTCTGACCAAAGTTGATAGAATTGTCTAGTCAGGAATTAGACAAGTAGAAAAAGAAAAATAGGTCAGCGTGAAAAAGAAAAAATTAAATTTTAATATTAACTGAGCGGTAAACTCAAGTTTAGTTGGCTTGGTTTTGGCTAACAAGAAGAACTAGGTTCCTATGTTGCATACACCCCATGGTCCATATATCTGCTAGGAACCCATTCAATCCATTCGTGAAATCCTTAGTTATAGATTTCACCACAACTTCGTGACTGCTTCCTGGAGAATGCCACTGCAAACCTTGACGAAACCCCCCTGGCCCAAAACATTTTCATCCTGGAATCTATTCATGATGATGTTGAGGTCGACCCTACAAGAAAACATGTGGAGCCAGAATTCATGCTCCCATTCTTAGATCATTTCTCTCTGTCTCAATATTTTGAAATATATGTCTGCAACTAACATAGACAAGAGAAATAGTGTGGATGCAATAAATCCGACTATCTATCCTCATCTGGGACACTTGCAATACATTTTAGCAAATGAATGGATACATGAGATATCAAGGAAAATCTTCAAGACTACTCCACAGTCCTTCCACATTATGAAATTTCACCCGAACGACAGTTAAACTTGACAACACTGGAATTTTTGAACGAAGGGCTCTGCCAAAACCTGAAAAATATTTTGAATGATGGACAAATTGAAGTGTCTCTTTCACAAAATTCAAATTCGAATTCAAAATGAAATGAGTGAACATTTAATGAATGGGGAAGTGAGTGGCCCTTTTTTCTAGTGTAGTGGCATGTTCATGGATGGAATCCGCCACATGCATGTTTCTCAATCCCATGTGTGATGGGAATACATCCATTGAAGGGAGAGGAACGACGGATGGCAGTGAGGAAATGTAACAGAGATAGTGGGACTAGACACGAGGCCCAATAGGACACATCAACCGACCCTGGAGGAATGTGCAATTAGGATAAGCTCAACAATAGACAACATCAATCTCTTCTCGTAACCAAAGGCTCTGATACCTTGAAAAATAATAGAGAAGGAAGAATACAAAAAAATCTTGGACAGAGAACCCTATCATAGATCTCTTATTGAATATATTAAATAGTATACATTGGACTGTTTACGTTTGGTAACTGAAACAACTAAAAAAAGCAGTTTCAAATTGTCTACTAAACATCTAATACTTCAAGCTTAACTATTTCTAACAATTGCAATTTGTGATATCTAGATGTTTAAGGTTGGGGAAGACACCTTCACCAAAGGATATCTGCGATATACTTGTGTGACATAGTTGTAAGTATTCCAATCAGTATAGACACTGTTGTTGTTCCTTGGAAATGGAAGTGTCCATTTTGTTCAATTCTCTAAGCCCTGTCAAATATGTTAAAGTTTCTAGTTCTCCTTCAACAATCTTTTCTAATGCCAGCTCAACTAATGGACAATGAGATACATCTTGGGCGACTTGTTGCGATAGTAAATTTGAGTTACTGCGTAGTAATATATATATATATATATATATATATATATATATATATANTTTTACTTGGATGGGTTAACTTCGACCAAAATACTTACGACATAATTCTACTGCGATAGGGTTTTACTGTAATGAATATTTACTGTGACAGACAACTTTATGACATATACTACATTGTGAGAAGAGACAACTTTTAATTTTGTTCAACATCCTTTTTACATCCAACACACTTTTACTTCGAAAGACACCCACTTGAACTCGACGGGCTTTTACCACGACATGATTTATCCACCACCAAATTTTGGTTCTGACCAACTCCCACTCAAACATGACCACTTTAAGCGAAAATATTGCCACAAGCTCACAATATCATATAACCAAAGTATTTAAGTAAGACTTGTGTATTTCACAAATGGTAAATGTAAACAACATTCACACAAGTAATTTTGGAGAAGATGTGCGACATAAATAAGAAATGCATTCAACCATAAACTATGGAATTATATATTATCACGACACAACAAAAGAACTACAAAGACAATTACAAACTTGGAAATTTCCAATGATGTTTCACCTTTTAGAAGGCTTGGGATCTCAACACTTTCTAGAACACATGAGATTGAGGTCATTTTCTTCTTACTATGTTCTTCTCTCTCTCCACTACTCCACTTACACATACACACATTGTTTGTCATTCTTTTTTTTTTCTTCATATTCAAAAACTAAATTTTGCTTCTTTTGGAAGCTACCAATTAACATTAAAAAAGGTAGTAAATTTCTACCTAAAAAATTAACTTCAGAAATATAATTTTCCATGAGGTGTGAACTCCACAACCAGACATACTGATTAACAACAATGGACTTCTACATATTGTGACTTAGTAGGCTAAGACATGGTATATATATGCTAGTGATTAATATTTCCAACAATGCAGCTAATTCTACCAGATGGTTCATCTTCACAATTTCTGGTGGTATGGAGTGTATTCCAAAACGTCTTATCCACAACTTTGATAACTGAGTCAAAGTCCCAAGGAATCAAGCAAATCTTTCAATAGAGTGCAATTATGCATCCACAACTCCAAGTTGCTTAGATGACCCATAGAGAGTGGCAACATTTCCAACGAAGGGCTTCCTAAAATAAGAAGTTCCAAATTCCTTAGATTTCCGAAATCCCTAGGGAATTCTTTTAAACCAGTGTTCTAGAGACTTATTACTTTTAGGAATGGTTGATCTGCCACTTGGCAGACAGTAATTCCAAAGTCTTACAATGTGAAAAGTCTAAACATTCAAGTGTTATGATATTGGCATATGTTTCCCTAGACATGGCCAAATCGAATCAACTTGTCAAATTCAGATGCTTAAGTCGAATTAAATTCTTAAGTACCCGAAAAAATCAGGCTAACAACAACATATAAGGGAACTCTAGTTGGATATATTTAAGCGAGCGCATATGAGAAAATTCCTCTAGCAATGTTTTGAGATGAATCAACATTGTTTTATACTTCACCCCAATATTTTCTATGTTCTTCACCTGCTTAATGGAATTTCGAAACTTTGAATAATCAAGTCCCTTAACTCGAGAGGTGCATGCAAAAAGAAAGATAAAAATATGATATTTTTCTTCTACAAAATCCTCCAAGCTTGTTCCAGATCATGTGCTGGTATATTAATAGCAACAATAATCGTGACCATAAAATAGGGTTTCTTCTACAAAATCCTCCAAGCTTGTTCCAGATCATGTGCTGGTATATTAATAGCAACAATAATCGTGACCATAAAATAGAGCGTAAGATAATTTATTAAAAAATAAATAAACCCAAGATTGGCTTTAGTTTGTGATCTGAGACTCTGCTCGCCATAGTAATTTCAATTTGTTTCCCACCACTTCTAAAGCCTTTAGATTCCTCAACGGAATCCAGGAAGGAATTCGAGAGTAGGGGCGGTTGTTCCAGCGTAGCTATATCAGATCTGGCGACTTAACCCTCCTCCATATGCTTTCTTAATGATTATCTTTAACTGCAATAAGTTGTAACTTCCTCACACGGTGCCTGAACACCTCACGACACCAGCTTTTGAAAAATGACAATTCTTCTTTTGATTTTGAATTTGGAATGTCACGATAATCAATTAGGTCAGGAATATGGAACCATCCTAATTCCACGTACCTTGTTTATTACCTATTCTTTCGTATAATAAAAATAATAATAATCTATTTTTAAGGTTACCGTCAAGGGAGACACCAAATTGGTTATGAGACCCCTTGTTTGTGGGACAAGGGACCTCCTCTATGCAGTTATTTAAATCCTAAAGTACGTAAAAGTGTACATACACTACCCCTCTCTAGATTTGAACCTGTGACCTCTTAAATGGAAATACATTCTCTTAACCCCAAAACACACTCATAAAAAAAACTTTATAGTTTTTTGAAAGAGTCGAATACTTACAGACGATTGCTACCATAAATCATGAATGTCATCAACCAGTCTCCAAAGATGATGCAGGATTATTGCAGAAGACTTTTCGTGCTCGACAATATTTCTACCCAGATCTATAAGATGATCGTGTATTTTTATCTTACTGTTTTGTGTATCGACTTCAACAAGGCACTTGCTTTATAGATTTAGAAGCCCCACCAAACCGTTCCATCCTGATCCTTGCCATAATTTTATGTCCATGTCCCTATATTCTCCATTAAAATAACATACAATGTCTAAGAATATTTTCTTTTCCTCTGCATCTAGTGAGTCGTAACTAATTTTGAGTGTCTCCAGTATCTCATCGGGAAGTTTTACTTGGCGAAGTTTGTCCAATAATTGACCTTCCCAATGAAGTTTGTCATTCTTTTGATAAAGAATCCCACCAAACATTTTCAAAGACAAAGGCAATCCATGGCAGGCCTTACAATACTCATGTACAAGATCTTTGAATCCTAGTGGTGGATGAGCCTACAAGAAGGCGTACGAACAAAAAAGTTGTTGGGAGTGTTGTTCATCGAGGCCTCTTAACTTATAGATGGACGAGTTTGCTATTCGTGAGTTTGTGAGGAAATCTTTGTAACAAGATGTAACCAAAATGAAGAATGTCCTTTATTGGTAGCAACATGTTAACAACTCAGACAACGAAACTTGAGTTATGGCTCAGTCATAAACTTTTCACATTCCAAAATATTTCGACAAGTTTTTTTAAAATACTAAATTTGGTTGAACATTTTGACCCGACTCTTTTTACCTTGACTGACTTACTCCACTTCTACAGGTTTTACCGACTTACTCGACTTCACGAGGATTTACTTCGACCAATTTACTCTCGAGGTTTACTTCAACTGACTTACTAAACTATTTTACTTCTACCTACTTACTTGAAGGTTTTAGTTCGGACCAACTCACTTCTACTTAACCACTTTTAGTAGAATTTTTACAAAGGTTATTTCTTAGTCTAAAGACTTAAGAAATGAGTAATATTTTGTAACATGGAGTAAAACTAGACACAATAATAATTTGACAGTATTACAAAATCATATAACTAAACATTCAAGAAGACTAAATTACTTATGGTTTTTTGTGTCTTTCACTTAACCTGTAAACACTACAACAAAACCCTGTGATTAGCCTCTCTTTTAGCTTCCTTTTTAGCATCCACTATCACTTTTAGTGTATTTTTCATCATATTTTGGACAAAGTGGATGTTTTTCCATGGGATGGTGCTTTTAATGGCATTATTTGCGTCTCTTTTTAAAAGATGGCGCTATTTTGGACGCTAATTAGAATCCCAATTAACGTCCTTATTAGCCTCTCAATTAGTGTCTCAATGAACATCCCAATTAGCATCCCAATTAGCGCCCCTTTTTAAAAGTTGGCACTATTTTGGACGCTAATTAGCGTCCCAATTAATGTCCCAATTGGCGTCTCAATTAGCATCACATTTATCATCCCAATTAATGTCCCAATTAGCATCCACAAAAGCATCCCATATAATGCTAAGAATAGCCTCCAAACAAACGTCATGAATAGCATAGCACCATATATTAATCCAGGGTTAGCGACAGAAATTGCGCAATGAATTTCGACAGGAAAACATTCAACATACCGTCAAGTATAGATCCAAGAATTTCCCCTAGAAAACATCCAACATAGAGCTAAGTATAGATCTAGGTATAACGCTTGAAATAATGCCAGAAATTTCGAAAGGAACTGCTCTAAGAGTTGCACTAGGTTTATAGCTAGGAATTTTGTTCTGAAAAAGTCCGACATAAGTGGGACATTGTGATTCCTCTCTGCTTAAGTGTTGATTATCAACCACTTATCAAGAGGTGGTACATTGTGTTGCACTGCAAAGAAAACTCCACACCCAGATCTCTCTCTCTCTATCACAGAATAAAACATACAACACTCTTGGGTGGAATTGAATCCTAGTAAGGGGAATATCACCACCCCCTTTTGACCAACCAGTCAACTCCTTGATGGTGAGAAAAACATATCTACATATATCCAACTAGGAGCATTAGTAGTTATGTGTGTCAAATTCAAGATGGCTAAAGGACTGATTGGATAAATACCCAAGAGCACATTGGATAAATACTTCTGAATGGTAGTATGTCCTCTCAACATATTCAATTGTTATGGATTCTAAAAAACAATTTCACACATTCTTATATATTTGTGTACCTATCAAGTTATGAACACATTGACACATATCAAAGAAAATAGCCATTCATTTGTTTTTCTCATAAAAGTTGAAATTCATCCATACACTTCAAAGGATATATTTTCAAAATATGACAATAATAAATAATTTTAATCACAATACAATACTTTTTGTTTTGACTTGCATTTTCTTAGACAAACTAGGGGACTCTCCTTGGGATAAGTTTAGGATCTTATTCCATGTTAATTTTATACAAGGTTGATGATCCATGCATGTTAACCTAGACTACCACATAAGAACTAGGTATGGAATCTCTAGCCTAGATGTAATAATGTGGCTCATGAGTGATGCATCGTAAGGCCTTGAGACAACACACAATCTCTATGGAGGGAATATTATTTCATCTACAAGTGGGATATGTTTGTATTTTGAGATTTATAACATCAATAATGGATTTCTTGGCCCACACCATGGTATAGGGTTTAAATTTATGGACTAAGTTCACACCATTTGTTTACGGGGTCATGGACCATCACATAACATGAATCTACATAGAAAATACATAGTCTACATGTGAGATATGGTCATCATTTTGGAAAATTTCACATAGGGGATGGTTCTTGATGCGTGACTTAAAATATAGTAAAAAATATGGTCTTAAGTTGTAACATTTGCCTCTAAAGCTCATGTTCCATACATGGGGCCCCAAATTACCACCACAATCCCTCCATAGTGAATCTAAGATCTGGGATGATGAAGTGATAATTCCCTTGGTGTCTTGTGGTGGAAATTGAGGTTTAAATGCATGCCTTATCCAAGAGGAATATTTCTTAAGTAACCAACACATGGGAATAGTCATGTCTGGGTGAATTTGTCATGATGACAGTTTTAGATGATAAGGGTGTGATGTTGTGGATACTTGTTGTCGTAGTGAAGGTCATCTTAGTGAAGTTCATTAGTGAAAATTTGTTTTGAAGAAAATTTACTTATTGGTAAGTGCCTTGGTGAATCATGCTTCAATTATATATTTTTGGTAATAATTATTTAAGAAGAATGTCTTGGTGTTTGAATGACAACCTTCCACTAGTAGCACGACTCATGACTTGTATGGGAAAAATATGGAGCGACCTGCCAATGAGCGACTTGGTGATCACAACAAATTCATTTGCAAAATGCTACATGTAATACTGGAACAACATGAAAATGAATTAAAGTAGTTTTGTTCTAATGGCATGCATGGACTAAATGTTCCAAGGCATGGATTCATGGTAATAAGATGGAAAAAGTGAAAATAAGCTAACATTTTTACTATAGAAACATGTTTGCAATGTTGATTGGATGGAAACAATTTCTATATTGAATGACATAGATCATACCACATAAGTTCCACTCATTTGATGTATGTGGTTTACCTACATTGGGAAATCTTTAAAAAGTTGTGTATTTGATGCACTAACCTATTCCATGCTTCTAGTCTAGGATGTGACCATTGTAGCAAGGAGTTTTTTTTTAATGTTATCAAGAAGTTTCAACTCCTTATGGCCATTTTCCCACTTTCTACTATGCACTATTTCATTTGAAACTCCTTTGCATCAAGAACTTTTTTGCATTCAACATTCATTTAATGAATTCCTTTATGAGTGTTGACATCTTCCATCATTACAGGTAATGTTTGGATGAGAGATATGTCCATCATTTTGAGAATTAGCATGCCATTTTGAGTTTGGAACATCAAAGATGGTTATCATGAAATTAGACACAGTCCAAGATCAAAATTTAGAGCTTGAATCCATAAAATTTTCCTCTAGGAATCAAGGACTATGTGTGGGCCCCAAACCATCATGAAATCCTTTGCATATGGAACTATTGGCCTACACGAAGGATATGGTCTCAATTTCAATATTTGTGATACCTCTTCCTCCTAAGTTAGGCTCAACTCTTCCATCCTCACATGACCCTTCAAGTATCTAACCTATACCAAGGAAGATACCAATCACAATGGTGATGTGGAGACCAAAGTGATCAATGGGGTGAAGGGATAAAATCCACAAGGTATCTAGCATAGTAAAAGGACAAAAGACTGCAAGTAGTTGGACTAACATAAGATTGCAAATATTTGGACTAATGGTGGTGTTTAAGATGCATTTTTTAGAGCCTACACTAGAATTCCAAACTCCTCTAGTTTACTTTACATCAAAAGTGAACACTAATATGCCTTATAAGGTTCCTCGAAGCTCTAGGGACCGACATGTCTGGACCGTTCATCAATCACATTCTATCAAGGAATTTTTCTTCTATATAACACCAAATAGTTTTTTCTTAGTTCATTAATTTTAATAAACTAATACTACATGTCCATCATAGGTTGTGACTCTTCAAACTCTATGTCTTCAACTCTTGCATGACCAGCACTAGCATCAAGACCATCATGGAACATCAAAGATAAAATAGCCAATTTGTGTTTCGACCAAGGAACCACACCGATCTCAATACTCATCAATCTAATTTCTCCATGATCATACCCTAGCTTTATATCCCATAAGATTAAGGATATTCCAATAGCATAGAAGGTTTTAGATCCATCTGCATGTCATATACTAGGGCAGAAATCCCTATCCCTACACCAAGGGCCATCATAATTATCATTTCCCTTAGTTGTGGTGACATTTACTAGGATTCTACCATTTCCCCAAGCTTGTTATACCTTATGGGCCTTTCACCCTTTTACCTAAGTTTTAATATTGTGGACCTTGTGAAAACTACTACACCATTTTAGTATGATGACACAACACTACAAGAGCACAACATTATCTATCTATCAACATCATTTACTCAAACAATGGCATAGTATATAGAAAAAAACTTATCTACCTATTTTTCTAAAACTTACTCCTATTTAGAATCGACCTACTAACTTTGATATAGATGTTATTCTTTTATTAATAACTCAACTACAATATTCCATCATGTAATTGTCCAATCATTCCTTAAATAACCATAATTCAAAATTCAGGTTTTTGTCTTATAATTATTATTGTCCATAACTCTAGGAATCTTGGAACACTTTCATTTTTGGCACTCCTATAGTGATCAAATTTGACTAAAGAAGATGACAACTATGTTTTGATAAATATTGACATTGTTTTTGGCTAAACATGGATAATAGGTCATTAGGAGTGATGTTATCTATGATTTTATAGGAATGTATGAATTTTTTGGTAAGGAAAATCAAGGAGTTTTGAAAGTTTTGAAATGTTTGGTACCTTTTTTCATAGTCCACATTATGGTGTCTTTAGGAATCAACACAATGGTCTAAAACTAGAAAAATGGCATGTTAATAGATGCCCCCTAATGTGCAATAGAAAAGGGAGAATCATAAAGCCAAATACATTTACTATTTTTTATGTATCAATAATAATATCTAAAAATCTAACAAAGAAGGATTTCACCTAGTAGAGAGAAGAATGAAACCTCCTACAAACATGACCATATGAGTATTAAGTAAAAGTGAAAATAGATTCTTAGATTCATGTTAATGAAAGAGGTAAAAATAAAATTTAGATTATGGAAACAATGATAAGGTTTATTATTACAAATTACAAAAAAATAAGAAACAACATGATAACAAAATACAAAAACAAACAAAACATAAAAATACAGAAAAATAAAACAATAAAAAAACCCTCTCTTAGACCTCAACTGTTTGATTCCTTTGAACTCAAAGAGGCCATTTGGTCCCTCGACCTCGAACACTCGACCTCATTTCCTCATTTCCGTGGTTGGACACAAGATTATTTGCAAATTTTAGATTGTGGGGAATCAACAATAGAGGTTTTCTTAAGGAGGGCACAATTGACAAGAGTCACGAAGAAAGTAAATCTTTCAGCAATTATTTTTGTGGCTCCATTATTTACCAATGTTTCATATACAGATTTGAACATTCAAGAGAAGGATGCATCCAATAAAATAATCGTGGGTGTGATACTACTTATGAAGGAGGCTACAACTCTCACTTCCACCAATCAAATTCATTGTTTGAGAAATAGGGAGTTTGTATCATCTTCAAAGAAACTCGTGGCTACTATAGAGGGTGTTTTTCCATTTGGGAAGGACACAACCCATTTGTGGAGAATCTTGGACACTAGGGCCAATGATAACTGTGTTCACTGTCAAGTCTTAGCAAGAAGAGAGATGACCTTAGTGTTGGGTATTTCTGTTAAAAAATAGTGTACTAAGGACTGAATATATCAATCTTTGTATTGCAAAAATGATTGCTTCAGGAAGCTAGGAATGGGGCATCTTCAGAGTTGGATAGGGCCATTGGAGGGGAGAAATTGCACTTCATATTCATCATTGGAATTTGAGGAGGGAGTATCCATTGCTAGGAGGGAATGGTCTAAGAAGTTAGAAGGGGAATAACATCCAAGTCTAGGGAATCTAAATCATGACCTTGGTTTAAGAAGATCTAAACCATTACAAAGATATTGTAATTTGTGTCCAAGGGGGTGCATTCCACTATGCTAAAGAAAGCCACAAAAATACTGATATACCACTGCCATTTGTTCACAAATAGAGAGCTAGGGGCATTCTCTTTCCCCCACCGTTTTCTAGATACAATAACAAGCAAAATTGAACTATAAGGAGAACTTTGTAGATGAAAGAGGCATTGGGTATCCATAGTAACCTACAGGTTAGACCATACAACAAATCAAATTGTTAATTTTAAGTTTTTAAAGGATGTCATAAAAGTCTAGAATTATTTCTGCTATTTGCTTTACATGTAATCTTTGTTTTGATGATTGGGTGCAATATATTATTCTTGGATGCCAAAATTTTGTGTGTATGCAAACTGTTTTGCAAAAATCTAAAACCAAAGATACACTAAACCCATCAACCGTAATTAATAAATTATATCAAAATCATATTCAAGTAATCAATAGTCTCTCAACAATAATCATTAAAGTGTTTGATGAAATAATTAATCCAAATACATAAGAAGTGAACAAAAAAATTATCCCAAATCAAGCAATGAACACTACACACTTAGAATGTGGATGTAGAAGGCAACCAACTCCCAACAATTTGGTTTCAATTTAAAAAATGTGGTCATAAGTAGGGCACCCTAAAAAACTATACCAGGCAGTTAGGTATTCCCAGATTTAAGGATTTCTTTCCAACGAGTTAGGTTGTCAACAAAACCCCCAACATATAGCGATATCCTTCCTCATTTGTGTAATATCCCAAATTTTGGACCTAATACTTATAGGCATGTGCCTATTGATTATGATGATTATCTTGATGTTTTATTTTATATTGGGTCAAATACCCCACTGCATATGAACATGATTATTTGTTTTATATATTGGGCGTAAGCCAATTATTGATGATATATGTATATTCTTGTTTGTGTTGGGTGTGGACCTTGAAGCACATGATTGACAAGATGTTTTATGTTGAGCGAGGAGCTCTTGAAAACTTGATTGATTGATGATTTGTGTTGAGCGAGAAGCTCTGAAACACATGAAAAGATAATTAGATGTGTTGGGAATAATCCCTGGAGCCTTCCATGTTGATGTTGAGCATAAGCTCTGGAGCATCGGATCCTTGGCCATTGTATCCATAGGTGTATGGTACAAGTACATCCTAGCATTTAGTGTTGAGTGAGAGCTCTGGAATGGAACTATGTTTGTAAATCCCTATTATAAACATTAAGTATGGGCTCTGGTAAGCACTAGGGGTTACTTAAAAGAATAAAATCAATCCCGAGTGAAAACGACTCGAGAGAAATATTGATCTCATCATACTTATTTTTAAGTGATTAAATGAAATTTATAATTTCTATATTCTCATCAAGTACTGAATAACTACCACGTTATACAAGGGAATCCAACATGCAAGGATGTTTAGAGTTTCCTAGCCTAGTAGACCTAAGCCATCTATCTACTTGACCTTAATGAAGAAGTGTCATTAAGTCTAGGGATCATGGTACATTATGCCCAAAGACAAATGTTAACAAGTTTTATAATACTATGTATAAATAATTTATTATGATTAAATATATAATTAAATAAAAGAAATAAGAGAAGCTCCATCAATTATTATTTATTATTAAAGGATTAATCAATAGTATAATTCCTATGAAATTTTAACTAGGAACTAGTTAAAAGTTCCTAAGTTACGTATTGAAAATTACCCCAGTAATTAAAAAGGGTTAAATCAAGAAATCAAGGATTTCTTGATTTAACTGTCCCTTTGACTGAAAAGTCTATCTATAAAGACTCAAGCTAAGCAAAGGCTAGGGGTTCTGATTTTTATCTTTGGAGAATTATTATTCTGTTGGTTTTGCTCTCAAGTGTTTTCTTAGAGAACTTTTTATTGCAAGGAAAAGGGGATTGATTCAGAACTAAATACCAGTTAGGAAACCTTAACTTAGGAGCTCTAAGCTACTTGCATGTTGGAGTCCATCTCAAGGGTGTTAGCACTCCATTTGCAACAGTTGATTAATGGACCTAACAGAGCTCGAAAAGGGTCCTATTCATTTGAAAATTATGTGAGCGCCCTTCATATTATCAGAGGCACATTTTCCATGTTTTGAGACTGTCAGATAATGAAGAGATCTCAATCTACGGGGGTAGATTCCTCCAGAGGTCAAGACTTGCCAACGCGACAATGATAGAGAAAGGAATTGTAGATCAATGATTTGGGAGCATAAGGAAGAAGAGCAATGATAGTGCATGTTTTTGGCCGAAAGACGTGAGAGAATGGTCAAAGCTTGGAATTCGCAGAGTCTGATAAAACTGGAAAACAATGAAGGGCCAAGATCAAGGCAAAGCCCGATCGATGGCCCAAAATGGTTTCGCTAAGCAAACATGCTCGATAGAAGGAGCTCTCCCAAATCACGAAACAGGTTAAAGGGTGGAAACATATGACAGTGGAGATGAAAGCAGAAGTAGATCTACGGTCCCAGCTGATTTCGCAAGCCATACTTGTGCAGATAAAGTCGCGATTCCAAATCGCAAAAAGTGGTACCAGTTGCAAATATCAACAGCCATGACAAAGAAGGGAATATATCTACAGTCAAGGTTCTTTTGGTGATTTGTACTAGTGCAGACAACGTCAAGATCTTGATTCATGAAGAGGTGATAGGGCCCACTCAGATCGAAGGTTGCGCAAAAAGGTCGATCACGATCGACAGGTAAGAACATGCCACGATCTGAAGCTGCTCGTTGTATCAAGAGAGAAGAAATTGGTGGCAGAGGTGAATAAACATGGAAGGTGGACGTGAAAGGTTCCCCAAATCGGAGGGATGAGGAAGCCTCAAGGCCATAAGTGTTGCATCTAGTATGGAGATGACAATAGAGGGGGCGTTCATACGTGTAACCTGCCCCCCTAGCTGGTTAACTGATTCTCCAACACCATTTACGATCGACTTAAGGTGAAGATCATGACCAATGACATTGACATCCCCGGGTCCACATGTCAGGAATGTGGCTCATGCAAAAAAAATGGTAGGGAAGCAGGAGGTTCGAGTTGTTGAGGCGACGAACTTGACGTCTACACGAAGCAAAGAGATGTCGTGAATTGAATCCGCTCGATGCCACCATCACAGTGAACGAAAAGGAAAAGAAGGTCAAATCCACGTCCTTTAAACTAGCTGGACGGCCATGCGGGAAAGAACCTAAAATCCTACCCATATCAGATAAGATAATTAAACACTAGAGGAGAAGATCCCCACCCTGGAATCACACATGCTATTGTCATGTCAACCGGTATTCAAGATATAGCCATCTCCAGGCCATTTCGGCTTTCCCTATATAGCGCCATCTTCTGAAGTTGTTGAGATATGGAAGTGTATAGATGGTGAGAGGTAAAGGTTGAACTACGAGAAATGTTGAGTTCCTTCGCAAATAGCCATGGATGTGTGGTTTGAGAAGTTAGTTCGATAAGGGGTATTGATGGTTGGCGAACATGAAATTTAGTTTCTTCACCATCCTGGCTATCTACGCGAGGAAAGCGCCAGCCACCGGGGCACAGATTTTAAACACCGAGGGAGGTTCAACTGTTTTCACATAATACTACCTTCAGATGTGCTATGCATGGGGTTTTACATCCCAAGGATGCTTCTCCGACACCTCCAGTTGTAGTCACGACCTCCGAAGTCCCAACACACAATGGTGGCTAAGCTGTTGGAGAAAATGCTCGGTCTGGGACAGTAGAGTTACGAAGCCTTCAGCACCTCCCCTATAATCTCCACTTAACAACTTTATCGTGGGAGGGGAGGAGGTCAAACATACACCCAGCTATGTAGCCTGCAAGAAAACCCTCCTGATAGGAGGGATAGAACGGTACAAGGATGATAATCTTCGTAAGACGTTTATCACCATCTAATCCATGGCCACCCTTTCTTCAGTTCCTCCCTATAACTGTGTTACCAGACGAAGGAGGTGCTGGGAAAAAGGTTGAGCACCGGAGCAAGGATTTTCTTGTCAACCTTTGAGCACCATGGTCTGAAGTAGGTGGGTTGGTCAAAGGAGGCAGAAAATCACATCAAAGAGTAGTATGAGTCAGCAACAGATCACCAGCAAGCAATGTAAAGATCGTTTTTTTATGTCAAATTACCTGAACGAAGAAAAATATGCACTATCATTCTGAATTACCATGTGTGACAGCCCCATGATGTTTGTTCGTGTTTGTAAATCGTGGCGATAGTTCCACTCTCTAGTCTGTTAATGTTTGATTGTGACTGGAAACAACTTTTAGGTTTATTTTAGGGAGTAATCTCAACACTAAAATAGTGAAAATACACTCCCGATAGAGGGATATAGGAGTTGGTTGATTGGGAAAATTTCAAGGGATGAGGCTCTCCTTTTGTAATTAGTTTCTGGCTTCTGGGTTATGAATAAATTTGTAGAGGAAGGATTGTCTTTCAAGGCAAAGATTCTTGTGTCATTGCTTCTGTCAATAAGTAATTTCTTTACGTAAAATGTTCATCGTATTTTCATTCCAGTTTGTTAATTTCTTTCATATCTGAAATGAGTGTATAAGAGTTCGGAATTCATACATGCTATGCTCCGTCTCTTGTTTCAGATATTCATTTAAGTTTTCTTCTAAAGTTATGTAGAATTCATCTTTTCGGTGCTCTGCATGATGGACTATTCCTTCTCATCTACCAATCACCCACTAAAAATCTCCTGATTACATGATCAACAACTATCTTGCCTTTGTTTGTAAATTTACGCCATTCTTTACCTCCTGCGATATGTTCTCTACCTGGACCTTCGAATCCATTTCCAAATGCTCTCTTACTCTGATAGTCCCACCTACATATTACATCAATGCACCCCTCCCATTCAGGAGTCTGGCCTTCTTACCGTTCTTGACCGAATATCCTACGTGAAGTAAACCTAAAGAGATCCCTCTCTGACTGCGCAGGGCCAAAGGCCCATTCTAAATTGGTTGTACTATTTCCTGAGAGAAATCCCTTTTCTGCCCAACCTATGGGCACAATCCTAGTGCTAAAAAACTAGTGTTGTTGCCGGGGACGATATTGAATACCATCCCTAGGAAGAACGACATAGTTTTAGATCTGGTTGTTGATGGTGAAAAATGATCAGACATCAAGAAGGTTGAGCACTTTTCACCTGGCGACTCCACTCTTGAAGGATTTAGACTTCCATGACTCTGCTGGTGGTATGACCCAGAAATCAAATTGTCATAAAGACTGACAGGCTCCGCCGGGAAGAATGGACTCCTTGTAAGGCCTAGAAATGCAAGGTGAAAGGTTGAAATACTTGATTTTACGTTTCTTCCAATATGCCTTGTATTTTCTTGTAAGTCTGTTCCTATCCTTTCCTAAATTTGTCAAAACGGCCTTCTATGGTTTAATTCATTTGGAACGGAACCATGAATATATTCCTGTTTATCCTTCTTTATGAACCAAAAGCATTGCATCATCTTGTACATTTTATTTTGACCAAGATTTGTCTCCCGAAGCTCATGACATTAAAGGTCACCCCTCTGAACATCATGAAACCTTGGTTAATAGCATATCTATTGCTCCTGACTTGGTCTCTCCCAATCTTCCAAGCCGGTACAAACCACTACAATTTCCTCCTATCCTCCATGATTTTCCTGTGAAAAATTACAAGTACCTCCCCAAATTTGATGGAGAATCCAAAGACTTCACTGTTGAGAAACATTTACAAGCCTTTGAACATTTCTATGACCTTTTTGAGATAGAACATGATGATGTTTGTATGAGGAATTTTGCCCAGTATTTGCAAGGAGATGCTAAAGAATGGTTCAAACACTTGCATCCTAAGTCTATCAATACCTGGGAAGAGTTTTCTTGCACCTTTTTAGAGTTTTGGGGAAGGAGAAGGCCACTGGATCAAATACTTTCAGAATTTTATCCTCTGAAGAGGCATGAGGGTGAGGCCATATCTAGTTTTAATAGAAGATTTGCAAGATTTTATTATAACATGCCTAAGAAAGTCCAACCTCTTGAGAATGCTGCTAAGATATATTATGCAGCCACCTTTCCTCCTGAACTGTCCTTACTTTTTTTGGAAAGAAAATCAACCACTCTATAGAATATGTTTACTGATTGTTTGGAGGTTGAGGAAAACCTTAAAATGTCCAAAATATTGTCGAGGCGAGACAACGGTGGTGAAATAAAAGATACATTAAAATTGGTTGGGCCCTATAAGTAGAAAAAGAGAGTACCTGTTCAGCTAAAGCTTTCCCTTAGTAGACGGAAAGATGATCAACCCGATATAGGAGAATATGGTTTTGCAAGCCTGTTTTCTGAAGATTGCAATCTACTCAGCACCGAGTCAGTTGGTGATTATTTTAAAATGGATTTCAGTGTACCTGTATATGATGAGTATGAGGAGGAGTATCTGGAGGCTATATTTGAAGATACGGTTATAGAACCAAGGTTTGCTAATAAAGAAAATCAAGCTGCAATGCAAAGTCAAAAGGTTGAGACAGGAAAGGATGATAGATGTGCTGAAGGTGATAGCCTACCCTTGTGTTATTCCTCTTTTGAATTAATACGGCACATGATTAAAACCTCTAAGCAGAACCAAAAGTTGGAGGAGATGGTGCCTTCTAGAAACTTATATGGAAAAGAAGAGGATAAAGAGGAACGGTCATGCAACCCTCTCCGACTATTGATACGTCGGGAGTTTTTAATGAAATGTTGAGTCACGAAGAGGGAGACGATAGTCCTCAAATAAATACATTTTTAAATTTTCTACCTTTAGGCATATCACCCCATGGAGGAGGAATGTGCTTACCTGGTCTTGTTAGAGAAAAAGAGGACATCCATCCTGAGGCATGTGAAGAAGGTGAAGCTCTAGTTGTACGAATTTCAAGCAAAAGGGTGGATGTTTCATTAGAGAACAATTCTATGGGCCCTTTTCCAAGATCTTTCAAGTATCATCCTGACATCTCACCAGAGGAAGGGAGTTCTGGACAGCCTCCCCATGAACAAATGACAGAATATACTGGAGGTTGTTGTGTTTTCTAGGACCCCATAGCAGAGTACATGGAAAGACTCAATAATGGTAATAAATGGTCACCTCTCTACTGTAAAGATCAATTTATTTGTTATAGAATTCTTCCATTTTGTATTTCATTCCTGTTCATCAAGCATGAAAGGGGAATTAAACTGATAGGCAAGTTGTTGGATTGGCTTCATTGGAAGTCCGATTTCACTTAATCGGACTTATGCACTAAATTAGGTAGAGTAGGTAGGAATGAATAAGCTTGGAAACCATCGAGCATTTCCTTCATTACTATTTTACTTTTTTTTAATTTTTAGTTGTAAGAATAGGTTTGCAGTTACAACTATTCTCAGTTTTAGAATATGGCAAAGAGAATGGTTTGAAAGAGTGATATAACATCGCTAAAGCAGTAGCTTAGAGCAGAATGGAGGCTTCAAAGGAAATATTGCGGATGACCCAATGGATTTGGCACTTGGTCTACGGGGGTTCTTTGCTACCTCCCTAGGAGGATAGTATCCCTCGTGGAGATAACTATTAGCACTCCATTTGCAACAGTCGATTTATTGGCCTGACAGAGCTCGAAACGGGTCTTATTCATTTGAAAATTATGTGAGCACCCTTCATATTATCAGAGGCACATTTTTCATGTTTTGAGACCATTAGATAATGAAGAGATATAAATCTACGGTGGTAGATTCCTCTAGAGGTGAAGACTTCTCGATGCAACAATGATAGAGAAAGGTGTCATAGACCAATGATCCAGGAGCATAAGGAAGAAGAGTGATGATAGTGTGTTTTTTTGGCCAAAAGACACGAGAGAATGGTCAAAGCTTGGCATTCGCAGATTTTGATAAAACTGGTAAACAATGAAGGGCTAAGATCAAGGCGAAGCCCAATCGACGGCTCGAAACGGATTTGCTGAGCAAACATGCTCGATAGAAGGAGCTCTCCCAAATCATGAAACAGGTTAAAGGGCAGAAACATCTGAAGGCGAAGATGAAAGCAGAAGCAGATCTATAGTCCTAGATAATTTTGCAAGCCAGACTTGTGCAGATAAAGTTGCGATTCCAAATCGTGAAAAGTGGTACCGGCTGCAAATATCAACGGTCACAACAAAGAAGGGAATAGATCTATAGTAGAGGTTCTTTTTGTGATCTAAACTAGCATGGACAATGTCTGGATCCCGATTCATGAAGAGGTGATGGGACCCACTCATATCGATGGTTGCGCAAAAAGGTCGATCATGATCAATGGGTAAGAACATGCCACGATATAAAGTTGCTCGTTGTATCAAGGGAGAATAAATTGGTGGCAGAGGTGAAGAAACATGGACGATGGACATGAAAGGTTCCCCAAATCGAAGGGCCGAGGAAGCCTCAAGGCTGTAAGTGTCGCATCCAGTACGGAGATGACAATAGAGGGGACGTTGATATGTGTAACCTGCCCCCCCCCCCCCCCCCCCCCCCCNGGCTCCACATGTCAGGCACGTGGCTCATGCAGAAAAAAAATGGTAGGGAAGTAGGAGGTTCGAGTTGTTGAGGTGATGAACTTGGTGTCTACACGAAGCAAAGAGATGTCGCGAACTGAATCTGCTCGATGCCACCATTGCAATGAGTGAAAAGGAAAGGAAGGTAAAATCCATGTCCTTTAAACCAACTGGACAACCACGTGGGAAAGAACCTAAAATCCTACCCATATCATATAAGATAATTAAACATTAGAGGAGAAGATCTCCACCTTGGTGTCACACATGCTATTGTCACATCGACCTGTATTCAAGATATAGTCATCTCCAGGCCATTTTGGCTTGCCTTATATAGCACCATCATTTGAAGTTGTTGAGATATGGAAGTGTACAAATGGTGAGAGGTAAAGGTTGAACTACGAGAAATGTTGAGTTCCTTCGCAGATAGCCATGGCTGTGTGGTTTAAGAAGTTAGTTCGACAAGAGGTATTGATGGTTGGTGAACATGAAATTTTGTTTCTTCACCATCTTGGCTATCTACGCCAAGAAATATCCAACCATCGAGGCACAGATGTTAAAAATCTAGGGAGGTTCAGCTGTTTCCACATAGCCCTACCTTCAGATGCACTGTGCATGGGCTTTTACATCCCAAGGACGCTTCTCCGTCACCTCCAGTTGTAGTCACGACCTCTGAAGTCCCAACACACAATGATGGTTGAGTTGTTGGAGCAAATGCTTGGTCTACGACAGTAGAGGTTTGAAGCCTTCACCACCTCCCCTATAATCTCCACTTAACAACTTTATTGTGGGAGGGGAGGAGGTCAAACATGCACCCAAATATGCAACCTTCAAGAAAACCCTCCTCATAGGAGGGAGAGAATGGTACAAGGATTATAAGCTTTGTAAGACATTTATCATCATCTAATACATGGCCACCCTTTCTTTAGTTCCTCCCTATAACAGTGTTATCAAACGAAAGAGGGACTGGGAAAAAGGTTGAGCACCGGAGCGAGGATTTTCTTGTCAACCTTTGAGCACCACGGTCTGAAGGAGGCAGGTTGGTCAAAGGAGGAAGAAAAGAATGTAAAAGAGCAGTTTGAGTCAGCAAAAAATCACCAACAAGCGATGTAAAGATCGTTTTTCATGTCAAATTACCCGAACAAAGAAAACTATGCGTTGTCATTCTGTATTACCATGTGTGACAGTCCCATGATGTTTTTTCATGTTTGTAAATCATGGCGATAGTTCCACTTTCTATACTGTTAATGTTTGATTGTGACTGGAAACAACTTTTAGGTTTGTTTCGGGGAGTAATCTTAGCACTGAAATAGTATAAATACACTCCCGATAGAGGGAGATAGGAGTTGGTTGGTTAGGAAACTTTCAAGGGCTAAGGCTCTCCATTTGTAATTAGTTTCTGGCTTCAGGGTTATTAATAAATTTGCAAAGGAAGGATTGTCTTTCAAGGTAGAGATTCCTATGTCGTTTCTTCTTTCAATAAGTAATTTCTTTACATGAAATGTTCATCCTGTTTTCATTCTAGTTTGTTAATTTCTTTCATATCTGAGTGTATAATAGTTCAGAATTCATACATGCTATGCTTCGTATGTTGTTTCAGATATTCATTTAAGAGTTCTTCTAAAGTTACATAGAATTCATCTTGTCAGTGCTCTGCATGATGGACTGTTCCATCTCATCAACCAATCACCCACTAAAAATATCCTAATTGCAAGATCGACGACTATATTTCCTCTGTTTGTAAATTTACGCCATTCTTTACCTCCTATGATATGTTCCCTAATTGGACCTTCGACTCCATTTCCCAATGGTCCCTTACTTTGATAGTCCCACCTACATCTTAAATTAACACACTCCTCCCATTCAGGAGTCTGGCCTCCTGACTGTTCTTGACCGAATATCCTACGTGAAGTAAACCTGAAAGCAAGCGAGAGATCCCTCTCTGACTGCGCAAGGCCAGAGGCGCATTCTGAAGCGGTTCTACTGTTGCTTGGGAGAGAGCCCTTTTCTGCCCAACCTATGGGCACGATCCCGGGGCTAACAAGGGGGATCCATATTAAAACCAGGAATGGTTTCGGGTCATGGTTTGGTGGAACGTGGTAGTTCCCAAGTGATTTGTTCATCAAATAGAGGTTAGATCTGCATTGAATTGTTAATGTTGGTTATTTGAGTGTGCAGGTTCAGCCATTAAGAGAGCTTCAAATTCAGGTATAAAACCCTTGACTGCCTATTCTATTTTCCTAGAATAATTGTTGTTTATACTAGGTAGATGATTTCAATTCATATACAAACCTTTTTGGTTTGATTCTCTGGTCAATAATCTGCTAGGGTTTGTAGTCTTAAAAATGCTAACCCTAGGCTGTAAATTTTAATATATGTTGTATATTACTAGGGTTTGTATCCTTAAGATTGTTTCTGTATTATTCCAAGTATTTAGTTTATGCTTATTGTAACTAGGTTTTGTTATCAGTAGTATAATTAATTATTCCTTGGGTTTTATTACTCTGCTGACATATTACATTTGTTAGCAGAGGCTTGTTTCAAGTTTTAAATTAAAACTAGTTCAGCAGTAAATAAATCAGAATGCTAAATATGACTATTCAGTAACAGAACTAGAATATAAATTAAATCCACTAAGAGTGGATTATATCTAAAACAAATCTAATCAAATCATTAAGGACCTTTCAAGGTCTGTCTTCATATTACAAATTAATATAAAAATACTCCACATAAATAAAACAACATTATAAATAATCAGAGGAGGCATCGTAACCATTCATGTGGTCCTTTATCAAAACTCTATTTACATACATAATAATCCCCAGTTCTATTTAAAATTTCCCTAAGCACATAACATTAACCAACTAGTAATTAAAACTCTTTAATTTCCAACAGAGGTCACAACATTGATTCCCATGGATGTCCTAGACCCAAGGCCAAAGCACAAATTAATAACCATAGCATAAATTTACAAACAGTATCGAATAACGTAAACATGCTACTGTTCTTTAAAATAATTAAAGACCATAACTATTACATAATGCACATAAACCAATTCTTCTTTAATTCGTAATCTTTACACATAGAACGCCCAGGATTAATTTCTTGTAGGTCGTTTTCTTTTATAAATCTAATGCCACGCTATACTTCCGAGTATGCGGGCAACAATTACTAATACCTAAAATACTTATTTTAAAAACATCAAAGCATTTTTCCCAACCATTACATTCGCTAAAATGAGGGTTATAGCCGAACCCTAAGTTACGAACTCGACCACAATTATTTTTAATATACAATCCATACCTAGGAAATTAAAACACGATATCAGTCGTATGCTTTCCCATGGTTTTTACATACCTCCACTTACGTAATAAACCAAACAAAATAATAAGAAACGTAACCATTCAAGATGGGACAACGATCCTGTCATGAGCCAATGCCATACATGGCATGGCTTCACCTATTTGCTTCCCTTAAAATATAACTAGGTAATAATTATAAATGTGCACAGAGCATCCACGAAGGCATGTACCTCATCCAAACACAAGTATTTAAACCACTGTCATAGCATAAGTTTTCACACACATTCACATTATTAACCATTACAAACAAAAAACGCAGTGTGAAATTGTATGCACATTATACTAATAACCTATGCCATCTTATAAAAAAACAATATGCATTATTTATTCACAGAGAGGTCACACAGTCACCATTAATGACCCAACACGAAGCTTACATAGGAAACCCAATGGGCTATGGCACCATTGCAAGCAATGGTGCAACCCATGGCACAAATGCCCAAATCTTCATCACGATTTAATTAACCAAATTATAAATTTTATAAACATAGATAGAAATGGATAATAAGTCCCAAGTCTCCTTGTATTCACTACCAATAGAACCAGTTTTTACAAATCCCAAGTTATAAACACATACACAGAGTCGAGCTATCTTAAGATTTGATTTATGGCTTAAATCCTTCACATCTAAAAAACCCCAGTATGTTATTTACAATCCTGAAGGTGAAATAAAATACCAACATCATAAATCCCCAACCAAGCAACTAATCCAAATGCAGTTCTACCAAAGGTTCGAGAGGTATCAAGTATAAACTTGTAAACAAGCTTACCATGTCCACTTAGTATCAGCCCCGAACTGGCAGTGAAACCTTGATCTAGCCCTTCTCTCTTTCCCTATCACCTGCAACCAAATCGAAGAAAATATGGTGAGAATTATGACCACGATAAATTGCAACAACACAAACCATAGAAATGAGAAGAGGCCGGATGAGGATCTTACTTGGAAGCTCATGGAGGTCGCCTCCATTTCCCCCTGCGTAGAGAAAGATCAAAACCTAAATCAAACAAAGAAGATGACCAAACCATCGTATGCCAAGCCCTAAGTTTGGGACTGTCACATTCTCCAAGAGAATTAATGGCACCAGCTGGTGACCACTAATGCCATACCAAACCCACTCTCCATAGTTTAAGTTTCGTTGCATTGCTATGTATGTCCACTTCCCACATGAAGGCTTAAACCCTGCTATCATATGGTTTCTACCATATGTTATAGTTTTTCCACCCCAAAACAATAATGCAAATTGTATACTATTACATGGTATGCACTTTTGCAAAGTCTTGCTCATACATAAGTATGCACAAGTCTAAAGTCAAAGATCCAAAGCTTAAGTATAAAGGTAGTGTATAAGCCATAGGTTTAGAGATTAGGGTCTTAACCCCCTTGGTATCAAAGTATCAATGCTTAAGGACCATGGCATATGAAGTATTCCCATGGTAACATCTCTGTCTATAATGAGACCAAGGTCCGATTAGTAACCAAGTTATGACCTGCCATTAAAACAAGAAATATGTTAATAACTGTAATAAAATATACATCAAGTGTAATTGTATAGATTGTATAAGTATCACATAGTTAATTATCTAGTCTAGATAATTAACAAATTTAAGATTACCTTGATACTAATCTGAAGCAGTAATGAAGCGTAATGATGAACAGTAAGTGTAAATAAAGATTGAAATGATCCAAGCTCCCTACTAAGCCTTGTGTCGCGAGGTAAACTTGGAAGTAAACAAAAGAGGTTCCTTAGTTCGATTGAACTAAGTAAGCTTGCATAACAAAGTAATAATTTACCTCTCACACCGTCATGGGAGAACGAGTCCCACCACTTTGCCAATTTGATCCCATAAACAATGTTAAGTCAGAACTTGATAAACCACAAAGTAAACATACGCTGAAGTAAACAAGGTTCTATACAATTAATTAACCCATCGATAGTAATGACTAAACATAAGAATAGTTTAATAAACAAATTCATGACATCGTAAGTAAAATGTACTAATAATAAATGGATGATAGTAAATGGCAGAAAGTAAGGACAGCTTACGAAGGGAAGACAACAGTACAGGTAGTGTAAGTATATTTTGCAAGAGTAATAATGTTCCTTTTAGGTAGATTTTACTAGCCTATAATTTTTTTTCTAATTTTTGGGGACATTACAATTTGATATTTATGACAAACAATAATGTTTCTAGTTGTTGTAGCACCCTCTCCCATTTATCCTTGTCCTTATATCACTCTTTGAAAATGGAGCATTCTCCTCCTTCATGCTGGGTGACACCAATATTTCAAAGATGGCCTCTCTAGAAACTGCTTTTGCAACCAACAATCAATTTGGAGACCGCTAAGCAGGTTGAGCTGCATGTTCTGCAAATGGTAATTCACATTTATTGTAAATGTGTCTTGGATTTTTATGTGAAAAATGTTTCCCATTCCTCAATTGTTTCAGTTATTCCATTTTTAAATGAGTTTTGCTTATGCTACAGAGGGGTGTTCCAATTGAAGTAACATCTAATTGTGCCTTTTTATAATAATATTTTATTCAGATTCAAGATGGTGATATTTTTGCCACCATAAATCAGAAATATGGGATGGTGAGCTTCAATGAGGATCCTGAGTAGTGCAAAACATGCTATATGACTGAATGTAAAGATACTGCAATTTGATGGTATGCTTTGTTTAGAAAATCTAATTTATTGAGTAATTAAACTATTCAGTTTGGTCATGTATGGTTGGATTTATTTTCTACATTGTAAATATAAATTCTCTATGTTTCAATAGCTATTAGCTTTCATTTTCATATGTTCTTGATTTTTTTTATTATCTTTTTTGTTAAACCTTCTTAATAGTGCCTAGAATCCTTTTGATAATTTGTTAATCAACTAGAAATAGATGGTATATGTGTGAATATAGTTTGAAATGATATTCTTGTGCCTAAATATTTAAGTTTATGCCATTTGGTGTTGTTCTTCTATATAACACCAGATAGTTTGGTCTTAGTTGATTACTTTTAAATTGAAAAAATCTTACTATGAGAAGTTTCTATGTTGTGATTTTTTGATATAAGGGGATTGGTTGTACCTTTTTCTTTCTGAGAAAAGAAAACATTTTATTTAATATATCTAGAAAGAAATCAAAATATACACTGTTTGAGCTTGATGGCTCTTGTTTTTCAAATATAAAATTGTCTATGTCCTAGCTGTGTATCCAAATACTAGTCTCCCCACAAAAATTTAGTCGTTTTAAGAGACCATCCCGACTTATTACATCATTACTACATAACAATCTTGTAAGGACACTAGGGAGTTAACCTTTCAAAATTTTATTCCAGTAGAGATTGAATCCACAAAGAGTCAGAAAATGGTAATGAGAGACTCAGATATGAGTTCATCTGAACTACTTGTACCTATATAAGTCAAAGAAAGATTTTTGTGGTAATATTTTAACCAATAAATTGCAAATAGTAGTTTCTCAAAATTATTTCGCTAAATATAAGACTTGTGGTTCTCATTCACAAGTCTTGGTAATATTCCTATGGCATTGACTCTAAATACAAACTGCAACCTGTTACCACCTAAGTTGTACTTAGTGGTTTTTTATCAAGTGAGCTTGGTGAACCAGACAAACATGATTTGTTTGGACTTCAGAAGACCTTCATAACTGCTTTTGGGAAGTTATTGTTGTACTATATCACATGTTCATACCCCATGGGGAAATTGTAATAAATTTTCTAGCATGATAGTGTCTGTAAAAGACTCAGTCTCTTAGACTTTATTTGTCAATCCGATCAGCCTAGGATGTTTTTTCCCTTGGTTATTATTGGTTGTTGAATAAACGACTGATAATTTCTGAATTTTTCACTTAATACCTCCAAAGATGGGGTGGTCGGCTTGGGATTTAGGCCTATTGAGGTTATTAGAGTCTATGTGTCAATGTATAAACATGTTAGGCATCATGGTCGAGTCATATGAACATGTTTAAGTCCCCCTAGGTTTTTTAATTTTTTAAATTTTTTCAGTGTTTTTTATTGAAATTTAATTTTTCCAAAACTTAGGATATTTTTTAATAATTTAATTGGAAAAATTGGTTTTGTAATAAAAGTGGGCTTGGAAATTCAGATTCAGTCATGTAGGTGCTCATTTTCAAGCTAAGAGCACCCAGTAAACCTATAGACCCACTATTTCCTAGTTTTGAGTGATTTTCCATCACTTAGGACAAAAAGGCCCAAAAAATAAATTATTGATTACTTTAATTAATAAATTGATGAATAATGGAGCAAATCCAAAATCCTAGATCAATGGATTCTCAATCGATTTGATTGAAATCAGTCTCATCAGCACTAGATTGATTGGATCTGACAAATCCTTAACTGAAGGAGGTGATCTGGGTGGATCCATATTTGAACTTCAGCTTCCTTTATTGAGAATTGCACTCTCTCTCTTTCCTCCACATGTGTGGGCTCTTCTGGGAACTCTGTGGTGGATGATTCACTCAGCAGGTTGATGTGTCAGCTCAATCAACCCCCCGATTGACATTCAGACTCAGTAGAAGCTCAGTTCAGCTTCAGATCAGGCATTGATGGACTCTCCTTTATCTATAGTGGTCTATCTCCTTGCGATTTGCACCCCCTCTGGGCTCAGGTTTTCAATTTTGTGTATAAATAAAGCATGAATACCTCCTTTCCGAGTTAGTAAGAGTTGGATTGAGGAGCTATTGCTGTTGTAATACTATGTAATATATTTTGCTATTGGAATAGAGTGAAGCTTTGGAGGCAAGATGGTGTCATGTCATTGTATGTGTGGATGAGCATTGCCATGTTTTACTGAGGTAACCTGTATCTATGTTCATAATTTGTTGATTGTTTGTGGATTCATTGCTAAGATTGATAATAAGTTTATTATAATCTTGATAGGAAAGGAGTTTGTTAATAATTTTTTTGGCCATCTCTTTCCTTTTTGATTCATGTATAGAGATCTAGATTCAACATGTTTTATAAGTTTATATGCTTGTTATTCTGAAACCTCTATGTATGTATTATAACCGGATCTCACAAGTATTTTGGCAAGTCTTTGGATTCAGTTGCAGGTTCCTAGCTTGGAGAGGATGCTAATCTAGTTTGCTTCTTCACTCTCACCAAAACCATTCAAAGGCATAGTCCCTTGACATTCCACTGGAAATCTCCATGGTTGATCTTCAAGGCTTCCAGCAACAAATGCTCTTCTTTTCCTCTTCCTCCTTCAATTTTTTCTAAAATCAGTCCGTTTACTTGTTTGAAGCTTTAAAATTATTTATATCTATCAATTTCAGAGTTTATTTTACATATATATTGTTGTCTTAAAGCTCATAAACTAGATCTCATTCCTAAAATAAAATTTACAAGCATTCTAGATCTAGTTTTAGGGAAAATTGTCATTTTTCAAGGCTGTGAAAGTAGATCTAAAGCTTGTTGAATGCATGGTTGTTTCCTTAGAATCTAAAAGTTATATTCAGCAATTTAAGTGCTTCATATTGGATTCCCCCAAAGAAGGCCAAGATACCAAGGAAATCTTGCTTTCCTTGGCTCTTTTTTCGCTTCTTTAAAAACTAGTTTTAACTTAGAATTATTGGGTAAAATGTTTGTTCATCCCAAAGTACTTTCAAAGTAATTATGGGCATATTTAATTGTGATAATATTTCTGGTTTTTAGCAGGTGTAACATAAAATAAGTGGAGGCGCTGTCCAGAAAGCATTTTTGGACCATTCGAAACCCCCTAGGGGGTCTTCGTCTTCCCAAATTTTCAATTTTTTGCAATTTGTAAACCTTTGGTATCATTCCATATAAGGAACAAGTGGATTAATTTAAATTTTCTGATATTGTAATTACTGCTAATAAAAATAGAAATGTTTTTCGAATAGGCTCTTTCGAGCCAATTCACCATCCCCCCTGGGGGGATTTGCATCCGTGTTATTTTTTACATTGTTTCACCTTATTTATGTTCCAGTTTAGTATTTACATGCAATATTGTATACTTTTATAACATTTTTCATTATTCCATATTTTGAATTCAAAATTAATCATACTACTTACCCCACGACTTCCTGATTGACCCGCAAGGGGAAAGAGATGCGTGGAAAGACTAATAAAAAAACTGGTGTTGTGTATCTATGATTCCATTTTCATTAGTTGTTTTAATAATCATAATAAAATCAACCCCTCCTTGATTCCCCGATTGAGGTCCACTTGGACCGAAAGAGGTTCTTGGAGGGTTTTCTTTTTAATAAGAACACCTCTTTTAAAACTTACTAAAAATAACAAAGACTCCAATGTGTATGCTCTATACTTGGCTGCGGTTCATCCAATCAGTCAAGCTGCATCAAAAGCAATTAAGTGACTAGGTTAATTAGTCTTCACCTCCCAAATTGACAAACCATCAGGAAAAAATCCAATGCCTTGAACGAACTGTAAACGGTGGCAAAATACCCAAAGGAGTGGGAGCAACTGGAAAGTGACCTCAAGGAGCTGATCTCTGTCATATCCTGATGGGTGTGTTACAAACAACAGTCTCCGAGACTCCATTCTAGCCCACAAACACCTTGCGGGTAGCCATGAAAGTTCATTTTTGGACATACTCCAAGTACCCCTTGGGTATATTTGGAGTCCCCTTTTTGCCTAATTTAATTCATTCACATTCCACATTAATTTAAAATCTACCAAGAGACATTTGCAAAACATTATTTCAAGCACACACAAGCACATTATTTTCTCTGTTGACTCCATTTAAGGCACTGGTAATTTATTTGATCATTTCTTTTGATTATGAATATATTGAGTGTCATTACTGTGCTTATCTGCTTTAAATCTTGCATCTTGTTATCTTTTGTTTCCATTGGTTAATTTCAAACAACTCCTAAACAACTTAATCAATATAACACCATCACACTAAGTAATTATCCTTAGTAATTTAATAGGGTCTACCCCCCTTGGCTTCATTAGGATTTAGCCTGAATGGAGGAGTCAAGAACAAGGTGACAGCCTTGACTTGAGACTTTCCCCCAAGGACACACCGAGTGGCTTGAATATTTCTGCCACGTAACCCAGGTGTGTGAAAGGTGGAAACACAACCTCTCTTACTTAGGTGTTTCTTTGTGTCACTATTTTCTTTTTTGGTTGTCGTTCCTTTTTTTTCTGTGTAATCATAAGTTAGTGAAGTTACTATAGCCAGTAGTTCCAACTGAAATCCATTTTTTGGGTGAATAACAGTTTATTGAAGATTATTCGCTCACATGGTGTCATGGCAACTCCACTTAGGATCAGGTTCTAATGATGGCACAATCAACGAGGATGGTCACATTGTATGTAGTATTTGACTTATCTCTCATAGATGGTGGTGTTATATGCCTCAATGGACTTCACTACCATACCTTGAGGATCATGAGGAAGAAGAGGGATAGGAGCTTGATTTATTGACTTTTCTCAATAGTAGTTTCATAACTGTATCAGAATATTTGAATAACAAAGAGAGATTATTTCCCTAACCTAAGCAGATGTTGATTTAAGAGGATCAGATTGCAGAATTTTCTTATTTATTTGTTGATCTCGAAACAATTCCCACTCTAATATCAACTCAGTGTAATGTCCCGGTTTTGACCCTGTTTGCATGATGTATATATATGTAGTTAATCGTTGTGAGGAGCTAAAGGCAAAAGCCCCACCATCGATTTGGTTGTGAATGTTTCGGCAATAGGGATAGTTACCGATGGTATGTCGTGCTATCCGGCACATTATAATTCAGCGTCATGTAAATACGCACATCAAATAAAAAAACCACAACCAACTATGACAGTGCAACGTTGAATGAAAAGGGCATGATTCCAAAGGATAAGGGGTGGGGGATGTCAAACCTTGGTCTATGGGGGAAAAACCCATGTGTTGCCACCTTGTTTGTTTTGCCACCTTTCTTGTTTCACCAACCTCTTCAATGGCTTGGTTTTGTTGTTGGGGGGCAGTTATGGCTGGTGGTTGAGGCAGTTATTGCCTTTGGGAGTGGGGTGGCAGGACTGTCAGTCCCTTGCCCACATGCCCACTCCACCCACTACTGCCTTCACTCCACGCTTGGTCTCCACCTTCTCCACGATGCCATTCTTCCATGGGGGTCGGCATCTTCCTCAGGGGGAGGTCAGTTCTGTTCACCCTCGCGTAGGATCTCGGTGGTCTGTTCATCTTCCTCGCGTGCAGAGCCGTTGTTGTTTCTCTTCACGTGCAGGATTTCTCTGGTTTTACCTACATCCTTCTCCTCACGCGCAGGAACTCTGCGTTGGTTTTGCTCACGCAGGGAGCAAGGGAAATCGTGGTTGTCGCTTGGGATTTTCGAGTGCAGAAACCATTTCACGCTCAGGGACTGTGTGTAAGTTTCCTTACTGATTTGTGGCCGTGCATATGTTTTCCTCTGTGTGTTGAGGCCTGGCGCAAGTGCTCTCACGCACAGACTGGTTGAGGTCGTTTTCCCGTGTTGTGAGCCATGCTCACTGATTATGTTCGGGACTATTGTCTTCCCCACGTCTTGTTGGTTGTGGTGTCCAATTGCGTTTTGGGCCACTGTGGATTCGTAGCAAGTCGTTTCCTACCATCAACGATGTCCCTGTTGTGTGGACTGTGTAATGTCGGATGAATTTCCTTTGTTTGTCCATGTTGGGAGTGGGCTTCTCCTCTATTTTGTGTACTGTGTGATGTTTCCTAGCTGTTCCATTGGGGAATTGTGTGTGCTGCTGGCTGAGTTTTCCTTGTTTTGGAACCGTGGATTGTTTCCATCATTAATTGTGAGTTTGGGCTGCTGATATACCCTGGTTTGGGTGTTGTTGATTAGTTGTTTTGGCCATGTTAGGGCCAAGAACAACTCTAGGTTGCCCTGTGCGATTGAGCTGTGTGTTATCCTCTATTTGGGATTGCCACCGGTTGTCCTTGCCTTCTTCATAGGGCTGTGAAGGGATTGTTTTACTGCGTGTAAGCAGTGGTTGGTCTTCGGACTATGCTGGCTTGGCCGGTTGTTGATGGCTTGATAAACCCAGCGGTGTTGGTTTGGCTAATTGTGTCCCTTGGCTATGTGCAAGCCTGCGTTGACCCTTATCCTTGGAGGAATCATGCCCATCTCGGGGGTGGCAGCGTTGCTGAGAGATTGATGAGCACGCTAGCCTATGGTTGGGTGGAACGTTGCAGCGATGTAGCTGGTTGCAGGTGAGTTCTTCATTGAAAGATAAGTGATGTTGCTATTCCATCTCTGCAATTATATTGATGTTTAATGAGTTATGATGAACATGCTGAATGCTGGTTTATGTATATGTTTTCTTCCGCTCAATGATTGAGGAATTATGCATCATGTATGATGTTTTATGCATCCTGTATGCATGTTGTTCAAGCTTTTAATATCAGCATTTACCCTGTTTATGTTCATGGGGCTGTTTGCCCGGTTTGGTTGTTGGTGTCCGTCGCGTCCTCTTTGCCGGTCTGAGGGATGGGGATGTGACACTTAGTGTCAAGGACAACCTTCATTTTAGGGAGCAAATGATTTTAACCACAAGGAGATGATGATTCAAAAGGACCAAATCATATATTCTTCTTTTTTAGTCGCTAATCCTGAGATGATGCTTGATGAAATATCAGCAAAGTGTGAAGGACAACCTTCAATTCCGGGAGAAGATGATCTTTTCCGCAGCAAGGAGGTGATAGCAGTTGTTTTTATTTCCTAAGAGGGGAATATGCTGACTTATTAATGATTTTAGAGTGGAATTTTATTCTGCACTTGATTTTCATTCTAAACCTAGGGATGATATGAACCTCCATCTTTCAAACATTTATGAACCATATTTGGTACTGAAACTTTCAGAAGCTAGAGGTGCATATCAAAAGAGGGTATAGATGGGTATTTGCTAATATTTATAAAAAGATGATCAGAACCAATGGTCTGCTGTCTAACCTAAACTAATAGGACATACCATATTTGGCTCATCTAGATGGCACTGATGTTGCTGAACTTAAAGAATTTTCATTTGTTGACTGATGTTGTGTAGATGTTGAGGCAGCAGTGTCCTGCATTTTGATATATCCGCAGTTCCTATACTCATATAAACTGCCCTTAAAAAGCATTAATCCCACAAAAATATCTTCTTCTGAAACCAAAACCCATAAAAAGACACTCACAACATCTCCAACTTCCTAATCTATCTTCTTCACCAATCCCAACTACCAAAACTCTGTTTATGTTGTGTATATAAGAGCATTAGGGCCATCTCCCATCCCCCGATTGATGCAAAGCAGATCTCTTTGTCCTCTTCTTCTTCACAAATGTTGAGGGAAACCTATCAGTTTATAAAACCAATCAGATCTCTATTTTTAGTTCATATTTCTATGATTCCAATTACACCAATCAAACCATAGACAACTGATCTCTCATTCTCCGCCAATATTTTTCAAATTCTAAGATCATGCAACAATAAACTTTTAACATATTACTCAATTCACAACCTAATATTCACAACAGAGATGACTGACATCCATACTAAATAATCAACTTTGGTTGCTCCTGGGACAGGTACCTTTATCAGAAATAGAAGTTGATTCTTGATGGAGTTTCTCTTTCCAATTCCTCTGAGGCAAGCCCTTAGGAGTTGGTTATGTGACCTGTTTCATATTATGAGGTGAAACACCGTCACACTGATTTCCATCTCTTTGTTTTCCATTGGTCAATCTGGGGGTTAAAGGACTCCCCGCAATTGGTAATCCATCATAATGACTCTTTCTAACAACTAAATATGAGAATAATTCTTAGAAATTATATTGGGTAGCTTGGTTCTAGTGGTTTTAGTAATGTTGAAAGTTGAAACATGTTTACTGTAACTGATTACTAAAAGAAATATTTGATATACTATACTGTAAACTTAGGACTTGGATATTCAAAATGGAAAATGAGTTTTGGGTTTGTTTCTGATACATGTGTCTCCTCAAACCTCATTAGCTACTGGATAAATTCCTTTTGTTAAACTCTCGTCAGATAAGCTTATATTTGGTCTCTAGTATGTCAAGTTGGTCACCTTGGTCTTCAAAATATAGGATTTGGTTTTTCTTTTACAAGTAGATGCAGTTTTTGGTTTATCGATTTCATTTTTTTATTGTTTCTTTTGCAGTGGTTTCTATGCTCCTACCAACGTTTAGGCATTCACCTCTGACTTGAAAAATAAGTTGTCAAGAAAATGTTGAGGAAAGGCTAAAACTAACTTTACTCAGGAAGTGAAAGAGATATGTGAGGAGTATGTTGATAAAGGTATAGATAAAGAGGACTTTATTCCAGAGATTGACGATGGGAAATCCAGATCATGTATTGATGAAAGCTTAATGGATTCTGCAGAGAAGTTACAATTTACAAAAGATGTTAAAATCCAAGAAGCAATTGATGAGTCATAGGAAATGTTGAAAATGCAAAAAGATACATCTAATCAAATGCATTATGAGAATTTTTCCAAGAAACATGATGTTAATAAGGAAGTACATAGGCAAGAAAAATGACAAAAGGGGGTAGGTGAGAATAATAAAAATCCTGCTACATCCCTGATATTGTTTGGTAAGAAAGACATGAAGATGCTCAATTCAGCTCAGGTTGGGCTTAAAAATAACAGTTCATTATCAACATCTAAATCCGACAATATGAGGTCCATACTAAATATTTAAAATCCTACAAACCATGTTGAGGACCATTTGAGGTCTGATGTTGCTAGTGCATTTCCTACAAGCCATTTTGAGAACCATTTGAGGTTTGATGTTTCTGGTGCAGTATCTTTAATAACTGAGCCAGATTTGAAGAAAAAAAAGAGAGATTTTAAGAGGTAATCAAAGAGTCAAAGTAATATTCATAATGATGGAGACAATATTTTGAATTTTTCTTCTTATCTTGAATAAATTAGGATACAATCACCAGCTATAGGCATTATTTGAAAGCATACCATGAGTGAAAAGTAGTTTGGTCAGAAAAGGAAAAGCTTGGAAAAATAAATTAGAGGCTCTCGATTAGTGTCTGAAAGTGAGTTCCTATATCATAGAAAAACAACGACAGATAACATTGTCAACAATCTTGGATCTTTTAAACATGGAAACAATGAAGAGAGCATTCAGGTTTCAAACTCTAAAGAAAAATTGAAGGGTGAAAAATATTTTGAAAATATTCATGAGAATTATGTTCCTAATGTCAAAGATCATGTTCTTTCTACATTTGTGACTAAATAGAATGAAGTTAGGGTAGTTACAAACACTTATTTGCATCGGAATTCCATTTTGAAGAAGAAAAGAAATCTCTTGAAGAAACATAATCATGGTTATCAACTCTACCACATAGATCAGATAATCAACTAAAGATAAATATTTGCGCGAAAGAAGAAAATGTTCTTGAAGTATTATCTGGAGTAGATCATCGAAAGAAAAGGACACATATCAAGGAAAGGAAACATAAACTTAACTTTGATGAAAATTTGCATTCGGTAAAAAGGGAAAGAATTGAATCTGAAGATGAAACCAAGAAAATTGTAGAAGGCTCGAATAAAGGAGGCATAACAAGTGGCAATGACAATAATGGAGTAAATATGGCATCGGATAATGCTTGTGTGTTAAATGAATTCCATTTGAGAACTAATAATACTTAAGTTCCAATAGTCTTGAAACTAAAGGTGATTTTCCACATGGGCAAATGTCTTCAATTTTTATGGAACATCCTATGTGTTTTCCACCAAAGGCCGATAAATATTGTTTGAGAAGTAGCCTACATCACCGGGCTCAAAAATTTATGTCTTCATGCGTTGTAAAGGCTGCAACTACTTTAGTGGAGACGATGGCAACTGGTTTGACTAGAAAAGATGATGCATACAAGATTTATGTAGATTAAAAATCTTATACTAAATGGTTTGATAATGACAAGAAGTCAGTTAAGGGAAATGAGGAATGTGTCAATGTAGACACATTGATCTAAAAATAAGAAACAAAAAAAGGAGGTAGTAAGAAACCTGTGGTGTCTTCAGATTCATATCAATCCTTTATAAGGTTTTCTTCAGAACCTGCTAAATGGGTTAGGAGAAGCAAATGGATCCATGGTTTGAATATTCAATGTCCTCTAAGCATATGGATAAATGGAAGATTGTAAATAAGGATGAGAAGAGTGCACATGCTAAAATATCTATTGAATCATTGACTGATCCAAAAATGGAAGAAAAAATCTACAGAGCGTGACTGCACCTATGCTTCCTTCTCCAAAAAAGCAAGATGTTTCAAATTTATCTTCAAGGAAACTCTATTCAATCAGCAGACCTCCTATCAAGATTATGTTGCACAAAAGGGTGAGGTTGAGCAATATGAATACAAGTCAAAGGGCACCAGGGTGAAGAAATCTTGTGCGACCCCAACAAAAAAAAATAGTAGAGGCCTTAAGAAAGATCACGGGAAGTCTAGCTCAGAGAAGTTTAACCAAGGGAAATTAGCTAAGCAGTTGTCTATTCACAAGCATGAGCAAGTTTCCCCTATAAAATTTGGCACTGAACCTTCATCAGAAAAAGTGATCGGTTCATCAAAATTTAAGGTGAAGCTAAACGGTACTACAACATGAAATTGGATGATGTGTCACTATCTACAGAGTTGCATTTAGAAAAACCAAACAAGCTTAGACAATTCTAAGTATTATATTAATTCAGTTGCATTTAAAAGTACATTTTTCCTCCTTTGTTGTTATATTTAGATGCCCAATTATTAATGTTCACATTGTCCTTCCTTTGTTGTTCTTAGCATTTTGGATTATGTTACAGGTATGATGCTCCAAAAGAAGTAAAATTCAAAACTATGTCAAATGATTTTGACATTGTTACCCCATATACATCTATGAAGAATCTTATAGCAGCTAAACAAGATAAGCGAGAACAAGCACATTTCGCAGCTCTGACACATTCTTTTTCAATTGAAGAAACTGAGAATTCTATTCCATTTATTTCTAGTCCTTCACCAATCCAAGGGATTAGTTCAGATAACCGTTCACCACTCCAACTGCACTTATATGGTGAGGCAACTAAGGATACAAACGATGCCATTTCCCATACAGAATCAAGAAGTCCCAAAGTTAATTTGTAGGAATGGGGTCTGCCAAATACAATGGATATGGAATCAAGTGAAGAAGGTAAAATAAGATCAGAGCAGAAATCGGTTGGAGGGACACTTAGTGGGGATACATAAGCAACAATTATCAGGGACACTTTTGAAGTAATGCTAGAGACACTGTCAAGGACGAAGGGAAGTATTCGAAGAGCATCAAGTCATGCTATTTACTGTGTAAAATATAGCCTTGCTGGTGAGGTAAGATTGATATATGTTATTTTCTAGTATGGTAAAAAAGCAGCTCATTTTATTTTTTCTTACTGTGTTTTTTTAACTTTTGGAAAATTAATGATGAAAATTGTCAAGGATTAGAGTGAGGAATGAATATCTTGCATGTGGATAATTTCTGCATTCATAGTGACTTATGAGAATCCTATACATTAGGTATTTTTCCCTGCATTAAATTATTTGTCAATGTCTTTTTAGTTAGAACTTGAAAATGATTACATATGGTTGTGGATACTATATCAAAATACCAAACTGGTGTCTTCAGCAAGATGCATAGTATCCCCATCCATTCTCTACTACCCAATGGTCTCTTTTTGGCCATGGTATTTACCTATCCTCCTTGGAATTGATTGTCTTGGATTGACTGAGCACAACAAAATATAGAAAGGTTACATGATTACACTCACATTCTAATAGCTATAATGTGTTTTTTTTAACCACTCTACAATATTAGGATCTTGGTGAAACTCTGCCACCTATTATGCATGATGACTTGCATTGATTTAGAGGCCAAAGAAGGATCCATCTAGATGATATATATAATTTGTAACAAAGGTGAAAATTGATGACCATGAATGAATAAATTACCAAGAATAAGAAACCTCTTAATTACCTATCTTCATATTTCATTGACAAGGCCTAATCTTTTATTTCCTACTTGAATTTACCCAAACAAAGTATCCATATGCACCCTGTTGTAATTGCATTACAATTGGTTTCTATAGAGATTCATGTATTGATTAGCTGAGATAATGTTACTGTATCCAGACTTTGATTTGGTATTGAATTTTATGGCATTCTATACCTTCCAATCTGGATTATGAAGCTTATTAAGAAATGGATCATTAGAATTTCCTATCACACTAAAGGCACAAGCTTTGGATTAAAAAAATAAATGTATGTTCCCATCAACAATATTTGAACTTCGCTGCAAACAATGTTAAGAGGTTCTTGTATTATGGTGCATAATGTGGCTAAGAATGTGGAATTAAGCACCATGTTTTGAGCAATCATGCCTGGGACCTGTAGTGCCATATTGGTTAGTGATGAAGGTTCCTTAAATGTAACGACACTGCATTAGTTTATGTCTCAATTTGGTAGTGAATTCAATTTGTTCGTAATATGAACTTGTTGGAGTGTGTACTAAGATAATGCAAATGGGCCATACATCAAATATAGATATTTGTGATGTCAGCATGAGGGCCCTTGTATCAATATCATTTTACAGTTTAGATATATATCCAAAATAAATTGTTTCAAGCTTAGAGTTGAGTTGTTTAGCCAGAGAACAAGATCATGGAACTAGGTACAAAGTTTTGAGGGATTTCCCATGTAGTGATATTGGTTGTTTATGATGCCTCCTATAATGTTATAGCATTGATTCAGTTGGAGATCATATCAGTTATGAATTTAGAAGTTTATTATTAATAACTTGTTGTGGGTAGTAATATGATCCTAAATGGCCATGTATTACATACTAAGATTGGTATTTTTCCCTTTTATTGACAGGTTTGTATAGTTGGACTACATATGTCTAAAGTAAATATTTTAAGCTTACTGTTGTAGTGTTACCTAGAGAACATACCTAAAATACCAAAATACGGATTCACTAGATTTTTTAAAACCCAGGATCCAAATACAGTGGGGAAATGACAAGTACAAACAAATATAAAAATATTTTTATAATAAATACAAAAAATAGAATGAAGAAACAAAAATATTTAGGAAACACAAGAGTAGAACTATAAGTTATTTCCAAAATGGAGAGTTCATGTACCATAAATGCTAATTTGATAAGTTGTGATATTGATAATTTTAAAATCCATTTCAGGATGAACTTGAAGCAGGTCATAATAGTGTTTTTGTGAGCTACATCGACATGTCCCTATCAGCGGGGAATAAAGTGGTTTTGTTGAACACTATGGAAAGACTACAGAACATTGTAGGTGAAGTGAGAAACAACATAGTACATAAATATATATCATCCCTTGACAACAAACCTTGACCATAAAGATATATCAAATAAAAATGTTGAAAGCAGACCTTGATATTGGTATTTCAGAGTTCAAGAGAATATCTTGACGTAAGGATATATCACACCTTGAGAATGAATGGGGTTTACGCTAGCCATTAGGTCTTTAGGGTTTTTTATTTTTTTTTCAGTAAACAATCATTTTTTGGGGGATCAATGGGTCATAGAAGCACTAGAAGTTGTAGGATCCATTTGAAAATTTCAGGAATTGTATGATTTTTCACAAGACCCATTTGAAAATTTCAAGAATTTTTTTTTAATTTTTCACAGGATCTGTTTCATGGGACCAAGATACGATTTCGTCTACAAGGGATCCGTTTCATGGTGCTATGATACTATTCCTTCTACAGGGGATACATTTCAATGGTGGAACCTCCTCAAACAGGGGATCCATTTCAATGGTGGATCCACCTCAGATACATATCGGATCCGTGGATCCACAGATCCTACACACTGTGGTGGTGGATCCGGTAACACAAGAACATACTGAGAAATCTTCAGGATGGTGTAAGAAGGGAAAATTTTTTGGAGACAGTGAATGGCATGGTTCTGATTTATCATATAGTCAAAGCGATCACACTCTCATAACTGTTGAGTATATAGTTTGAATTGATGTCAAAATTATTCATATGACAAAGGAATAACTAGTAGATATGGTAGCAGAATAAGTTCAGTGATGACAACATAATAAAAAAGGACAAGGTGGAAGAGTAAATTCAGTGACTGCATGGCAGAGATGATGACATGGCATATATGATGATGTAGAATGTGTTATAAGGTTGGAAAAGACATATGATGGTGACCTAATGTCTCACTTTATCTTAAAAGTGTTTGTGGAGAAAGTTATGGATATGGAAGAATGAGGGTTCATGAACTTAGATTGTTTAGTTGTGCATTTGACCATATGATTGCTTTGTCCAAAAGATCACTAAGGAAAAAGACATCAATATTCCTCTGGAAAGTTATGGAATGCTCGCCAAAATGTTGTAGTTGTCTTAATAAGTTAATCTATTGACATAAGTATGTTCCTTGATTGACAGTCCATCAAGCCATGGTTTTTATCCTCCTCACGAGTGGTCATAAGTATGAAAAAAGAGGTACTAGGTTAGTAAAAATATGATATATTATGGTGTATAAAACTCACATATGTATGTACCAAGACGAAAGAAATATAAGACACAGTTTTATAAAAGGATCCAAACTGAAGCTCTGTTGATTGATTGACGAAGTTGGTTAGACAAATAAAGAGTGGAAGTGCAGAATCCTGTGAAATGAACGGGAGATAGAGTATATGTAACAATTGAAGAACATAGAAATTATATCTGTGAGAGTGTTTATAAATTCTTCAGAGAAACTATATTTGTGAGAGTGTTTATAAATTCCTTATAATCAGCAGCATGATGAAATTATCTGTGTATATAAATCTTCAAAACTGTTAGTAATAGTCGCATAGGATTTTCGTAAAGAAATCATGCAGATTCGCAAAGTCATGGTGAGATTCGCATTTGATTTAAAATAGATGGTTAGGAAGCATCCCACACAAGATTCGATAGTTGAGGATCAGTTTTGCAAAATATAGTAAAGTTACGCAAAGGATTAAGATCGGATGGCTTATATTAATCACGCACTAGATCCGACGGTTAAGGATTAATACCGACAATTAGGCGAACAATTCAAATTTCCACAAAAGATCAAGATCGAACGGCTAAGATTAGTTCCTCTAAAAGAGATCAATGGTGCAAAAGAAAAAATGCAGAAAGGGAATTGTGTAAATAACGTTTAAAGATTCTATGAACCCACAATCCAGAAGATCGAAGGTCAGGAAAAACTCCACAAAAGATCGACGGTACAGAAGAAAAATTACAGAAAGAAGCTTGTGGAAAGGATATTGCGGAAAGAAGCTTGTGGAAAGAATATTGCATAAAGGAGCTTGCAGAAAGGATCCTACAGAAAGGAGCTTGCATATAGGAGCTTGTATAAAGGAGCTTGCGGAAAGTCGAGATACGATTTCAGGAAATTTTACATTTCCACATCCCGCAATTCGCATATTATCTTACATAAATGGTCATGGAAGAGCCCGCAAGAGATCAATGTTGCAGAATGATTGTTTCAGAAAGAAAACCACGGAAATCGTGAAAAAGACATTTTCGTAAACTCACAAAACTGAATTTCACAATATGCATCTTACCTTAGATCAACGGTCAGGAAAACGCCCAACGAAGATCAACGATGGGGAATCATTGATGAGGAAACCTTGGTGTGGAAATACGATTTTGAAGAGGAAATCTATGCGTTAGATCAATGGTCCAGAGAGACTTAGAAATAGGATCAATGACTCGGATTGAAGTCAGAAGATGATCCCGCGGAAAGAAAATAGGGAGTACGAAAAAACGTGACTGAAGGGTTAAGCTGTAAATCGATTAAACATGAGCTTAGGATATGCCCACGGAAGATTAAGGATGCCCAGCTGGGGTTGAAAGAATTCTCTCCAGAGCTTGTAAATGACTGCATGGGGTTTGAGGAAGTCCATAGGATTGAAAAGAAAACATGGAGAAGAAAACGGTGTTTTTTTGGGAAAGAGGATGCCCTCCAGTAAAAGATAAAGCATACTAGAATTTGTTCTAAAGAGTTGTATTGATTAATTAATTAATTAATTAAATTTTGCATAAACAAAATTATGATAAGTGTGATTATCAGATTTGAAAGGGCATGGTTGTGAAAGGGTGTGTTTCTAGAACAATATGTCTGCAGGAAACATGAAGATACTTATATGCATAAGTATGAGTGAGAAAAGAGGTATTGGTGTTCACATCAGAAAATTATAAACAAAGACCAGTGGGTGTGATAGAGAATAGAGGTAAAATAAATCTAGCATATTACATAAAACATATTAGGGTGGTAGGGTGGCACTAGGGAAGGGAGCAAGCCTGCATGGGGTTGTTTCCTCCTTCCAGCATAAGCTAGTAAATAGGTTGTAGGAGGATACTATCAGTCTCAACTAAAAAAAAAGGGTGTTGTAGCATCCTTTCAGTAGCAATCGATAAACCATGGGTTCATAGCCTCCTTCCAATGGTAGCGAGTAAATAGGGTGTCATAGCATCCTTTCATTAGTGGTGGATAAACCATGGGGTTGTAGCCTCCTTCTAGTGGTAGTTGGTAAATAGGGTTTCGTAGCATCCTTTGAGTAGTAACTGATAAACCAGGGGGTTGTAGATTCCTTCCAGTATTTGCTGGTAAATAGGGTGTAATACCATCCTTTTCTGTAGCAGTAGGAAAAACTATTTGTAAATAACAATTTTGTAGTAATAGGACATATTGGTGCTTTACCCTATTGGGCTTCCACATTAAAATTATGTTATGTGTATTCTTGTTGTTGTGTATTTTTAATGATAGTTTTGAAAAGTAGTTAAATTAGTAAAAAGATAAAAATACTGATTCACCCCCCTTTCAGTATTTAACAATAAACCAACAATTGGTATCGGAGTGGGTTCCTTCACTACAATTTAACCCAGGAAGGAGGATCCCATTAAAACCACTATGGATCAACAAGAAGAGATTTACATAGTAAATAGATCTCCAATACTTAGAAAAGAAGAATACATATTTTGGAGTACAAGAATCAAAATTTATCTGAAGGCATTGGGACATGATGTACGGAATTCAGTGATCACTAATTACTTCCCACCAAAGAGGATAAGCAGTCCAACTCAAAAGAAATCCAAGAAAAGTAACTCAATGGAAATGGATTCAATCCTTGATGGATTACCTGAGAATGTCAAAGATAAGATAGGTGAATGTAACTCTGCAAAGGAACTTTGGGACAAGATAAAACACTTCTACTCACTTGAGGAAAGAGCAGAAGGAAGACTTTCTATTCTTGAGGATGTTAGTGAAGATGAAGAAAAATTATTTATAGGGACATCAAACTCATATGAGGAATCAGAAGTGGACATAGGATCCCAATACATGGATTTTGTAGATGAAATTGAAAAATGTAGGAAAAAGAACATAGTCTTGAAAGAAAAATTGTCAAAATATCAAGAAGATAAGAAGTCAAAAGAAGAGGAAGTCAAAACCATCCAAGAAGAGCTACGCATTTCAAGACAACAAGTGTTGGATAGTATGGTAGAGGTTGAGAGCTTAAACCAAGAAATTGTTGAATTCAAAGAAGAAGTAAAGAAGCTAAAATATCAAGTGACTATTAGTGAGAAGTTTAAGGAAAATACTGAAGCTCTTAATAAAGTCCTCAGCTTAAAAATATCCCCCAGGGATAAAACAGGTCTTGAATATAATCATAAAGGATCATGGTCCATCATTCATGAAAATGCTGAAAATGTTAAATGTCAACATGATTCCCTCCAAAGATACACCCAGGAAACAAAAGAATCACAAGGAAATGAAGTCCAATTATCATAATTCTTGTCATCCTCCCAATATGAAAAATTTTAGAAGACATGCAAAAGAAAAGATTCATTACAAGCAGAAAAACCAAAGGTTCTCCAAACATACATTATGTGGATATTGTCATTGCTGTCACAAGTTTGGTCACAAGGCTGATGATTGTAGAATCAAAGAAGAAGATGAATGGCTGATAAGGAAACAAGACACCAACATCTCTAATGGAAAAATACTTATTTGTTTCATATGTCACGGTGTTGGACACTTTGCAAAACATTGCAAGAATAGTACATGTAGATATTCCAAGGAAACTCATAAGAAGGTATGGAAGATGAAAACTGAGAAACCAGTAAGCATAATACCTCATGGAAATATGTGGAGAAGAAAGGAAGACTCCAAATATGTAGAAGAAATAAAGATTTCAAACATTAGTGAGGTATCCAAATATAACGATGAGCATAATAGAGGCATAAATAAGGATGATATCCTTCATGAGAAAAATCAAGATGGAGATATAAAAGAATACACCGATAAAGATGAAGGTGATGAAGAAGGATGTAGTGATGACTTTGGGATCCTTCTCTTAGAACAAGTCTCTCGCGATTTAAATAAAACCCTGAAAATAACATTAGAAGGGATCTTATACTTAGGGGAGTTAGAGTCAAGAAATTCCAATTGGTATCTAAGAAAAATTCAATTGGTATCTAATGTTGAAGTATATTGAAAGCTGTATTCTTCAAAGATCATGGGTGATCAAGGTTGGTGTATGGATGACATAAGAAAAAGTATGAAGTAACATGAAAACAACAAATGTGAGAGCCATGAAGACCATGATGTCTGCAATCAAATAGAAGATAAATATGATTATGTTCACTTAGTATTTGAAGTCATGATACATAAAAATTGTTGACAATAGAAGAAAAATCAAGTCTAAAAAATATATATAAAAAATTCAGTCTATTGATAAGGTAGCAGGATGAGTTCAGCATTGAAAAAGGAAAAGGTTGAGGTTATGAGTATTTATGTCTGAAATAGTGAGACCATAGAAACTATGTAATTAACTGAAGTAATATCTATGTTGAGGGTCTGAAGTTATGGGCCTCTTGATAGTTGATAATATAGATCTAAAATCCAAAAGAATCCAGTAGTATATGCTAGGTTTTTATATGAATATCTAAATGCACAGGCTTAAGGAAGTATGGTAAAAGAGGAAGCTAGTTAACTTATAGGAAGAATAGACCATTAGATATGGCAGTAGGAATAGATTTTAAAAAACATGTATCCTAGATAGAAAGTGGAAGAGTGTGAAAAAAATGCAGAGTGTAAACTCTTTCACAAAAATGTTGACAAAGGAGAGGAAGTATAGTGACAGGGGGAGTCCATGCATCTATCGGTTAAGCTATCATTCAAGAATAGGAAATGTTAAGATAAATTATAATACATTGGTTAAATAACCAAGTTCAGTTAAAGGGGGGATATGATGACAGGAGGAGTTGTCAAAAAAAAGAGAGATAGGAAATCCTATATCAAAATAGGTGGAACATTGGCATAATAGGTTATCCTTTTCCATTGTTCTTCAAGGGGGAGAATGTTTATGGGTTTCCATCAATGCCAAAGGGGGAGATTGTTGAGTATATAGTTTTCATTGATGTCAAAAGTATTCATATGAAAAAGGAATAACTAGTAGCTATGGTAGCAGGATAAGTTCAATGATGACAAAGTAATAACAAAGGACAAGGTGGCAAAGTAAATTCAGTGATGGCATGGCAGAGATGACGACATGGCATATATGATGATGTATCATGTGTAATAAGGTTGGGAAATACACATGATGGACCTAATGTCTCAATTTATATTAAAAGTCTTTGTGGAGAAATTTATGGATATGCCAGAACGAGGGTTCATGGAGTTAGATTATTTAGTTGTGCATTTGACCATATGATTTCTTTGTCCAAAATACCACTAAGGAAAAATATATCAATATGCCTCTGGCAAGTTTGGAAATGCCCGTCGAAATGTTTTAGTTGTGTCAATAAGTTCATCTATTGACATAATTATGTTCCTTGATTGACATTCCATCAAGCCATTGTTTTTAGCCTCCTCACGAGTGGCCATAAGTATGAAAAAAGAGGTACTAAGTTAGTAAAAATATGATATATGATGGTGTATAAAAATATGTTTGCTCAGAGTGTATAAAACTCATATATGCCTATACCGAAATGAAAGGAATATAAAACACAGTTGTATAAAAGGATCCAAATTGAAGCTCTATTGATTGACTGACGAAGTTGGTTAGACAAATAAAGAGTGGAAGTGCAAAAGAGTGAAATGAATGGGAGATAGAGTATATTTAACAATCGAAGAACATAGAAACTATATCTGCGAGAGTGTTTATGAATTCTTCATAGAAACTACATATGCGAGAGTGTTTATAAATTCCTTCTAATCAGCAACATGATGAAATTCTATGTGTATATAAATCTTCAAAACTGTTAGAAATAGTCACAAAGGATTTTCGCAAATAAATTGTGCAGTTATGCAAAGTCATGGTGAGATCCGTGTTCGATTTAAAATCGACGGTTAGGAAGAATCCCGCATAATATCCGACGGTTGAGGATAAATTTCGCAAAATATAGGTAGAATGATAAAGTTCAGCAAAGGATTAATATTGGATGCCTTATATTAATCCAACACTAGATCAGATGGTTAACTATTAGTTTCGACAGTTAGGCGGAAAATTCAAAGTTCCGCAAAAGATCAATATTAGACGGCTAAGATTAGTTCCACTAAAAGAGATCGACGGTGTGGAAGAAAAAATGTGAAAAGGGAATTGCAGAAATAACATTTAAATATTCTATGAACCTACAATACGCAACCTACAATCTGGAAGATCAAAGGTCGGGAAATACTCCGCAAAATATCTTATGGCAAATAGCTTGCGGAAAGGATCTTGCAGAAAGGAGCTTGCGGAAAGAAGCTTGTGGAAAGGAGCTTACATAAAGAAGATTGTGGAAAGGATCTTATGGAAAGGAGATTGCAAAAAGGATCTTGTGGAAAGGAGCTTGCAGAAAGTCAAGATAAGATTTGAGGAAATGTTACATTTCCACATCACACAAGGCGCATCTTATCTGAGATCAAAAATCAAGGAAGAACCCTCAGGAAATCAGCGGTGTAGAAAGACAACTACGGAAATTGAAAAAAGACATTTTGGAAAAGTCACAAACCCGCATTTTGCAATCTGCATCTTACCTCATATCAACGGTCAAGAAAATACACAAGGAAGATCAACGGTGGGGAATCTATGATGAGGAAACCGTGGTGTGGAAATACGATTTTGAGGAGGAAATCTATGTGTTAGATAGACAGTCTGGAGAGACATAGAAATAGGATCAATGGCTCTAATTAAAGCTGGAAGATGATCTTGCACAAAGAAAATAGAGAGTACAAAAGAACGTGGCTGAAGGGTTAAACTGTAAATCAATTAAACATGAGCTTAGGATATGCCCACAGAAGCTTAAGGATGCCCAGGTGGGGTTGAAATAAATCTCCCGAGAGCTTGTAAATGACCGCAGAGGGTTTGAGGAATTCCATAGGATTGAAGAGTAACCATGGAGAAGAAACCCACATTTTTTTGGGAAAGAGGATTCCCACCAGTAAAATATAAAGCATAGTAGAAGATGTTCTAAAGAGTTGTATTGATTAATTAATTAAATTATTAAATTGTTCATAAATAGAATTATGATAAATGTGATTATCATATTTGAAAGGGCATGTTTGTGAAAGGGTGTGTTTCTAGAAAAATACGTCCAGAGGAAATGTGAATATACTTATACGCAGAAGTAAGACTGAGAGAAGAGGTCTTGGTGTCCACATCAGAAAATTAGAAACAGAGACTAGTGGGTGTGACAGAGACTAGATGGAAAAGAAATCTAGCATATTACAGAAAATATATTAGGGTGGCTCTAGGGTAGGAAACATGCCTACAGGGTGCCATATTTTTATCAATTAGACAATATGATATTAAGATCTTATCTAAGAGAATAACATGCACGACAATCAATCACAAGAGACAATAGACACAAATATTTATCCTCAGGGAAACCATAAAGGAAAAACCCCGCAACTTCCTCAGAGATAGAATGAGCACCAATGGAAACAATAAAACCCAAAGACAGAAAGACGATCTCCAATAGCTATTCTCTCTCTAGCTTGTGTGAACTCTTGTTCTCTCATCGATGCGCTATACCTGGGTGAGTGTGTAAATAGAGAGGATCACTCTCTATTTATACTAGTTTCTGACTTGACAATAACTTACCATGGCTGACTTCTCTAAGAGAGTCTAATAACACTAGTGCCCCACAACTGCAGGTGTAACATCCTCGGTTTTGACCCTAATGCATTAAATATACATGATATATATATACATTGTAAATGATCATGGTGCGGAGCTAAAGGCCAAGGTCCCACCATCGATTTGGTTATGTTATGTTTCAGTTTGGAAGTGTCACCAATAGTATATTAGGACATACGGTGCATATTAACATTGTGGCATCATGTAACTATGCATTTTAATTAAATAACCCCAACCAGCTATGTTCACTGCAACCAAATTGAGAAGGGGCATGATTTTCTAAGGATAAGGAGGGGGAATGTTAAACATTAAGCCCATGAGGGAAAATCCATGTGTCTCCACCCTGTTTAATTTGCTCACCTTCCCTTGTCTTATCCAACTACCACCTTAAATGTTCTGATCTTCGCTGAGGTAGTTATTGTTGGCAGTGGAGTGTGGCAGGACTGCCAGTCCTTGCCCACACGCACACGCCACCAAGGTGACCCTCACGCTGGTAGGAAAACCACTACGCCCACGATCCAACTCTCACCATGACTACATTCTCTCGTTGATTGGGGGTTCACTCTCACACAGGGACGTTTTGTCTGTTCACCTTCTCACACGCAGGGGGTTCGGATGGTCTTCCTCATGCAGATTTGAGTTAAGAAGGGGTGCGATTTCTTGTTTAGGGGTTCATTCTCCCTTTTCTCTGGGATTGCTAGTCTGTGAAATGTTTTTTCTTCGACCAGTGCAGAGCATGGAGGTTCCTATTGTATTATCGGACCGTTTATTGTCCCTTCCATGACCGTGAACCGTGGCTATAGTTTCCTTTGTGAGATGTTTCCCTCCTATTCACACAGAGAGTCTATGTTTTCCCTCTCCATTGTCGGCAGTGTAAATGTGTCATAGCTCCATTGTTGAGGAGAATTGTTGTTTCATCCACATTTTTTTGGTTGAGTTGCCTTTGCATTTTGGGCTACTGTAGGTTGCTGAGGAATCGTTTTGGCCATGATAGGGCCAAGAACAATTCAGGGATTTGTCTTCCCCCGTTCAAGCTATGAAGTGCTTGTTTACTGCATGCACGCAGTGGTTTGTATTTGGACTGCATGGGAGTGGTGATGAGGGCCTGCGTTGCTTGATAAACTTGGTGTGTCTAGGAACCCCACAGACAGAGCTAGAGGGTTGGGTTTCTTCTCCACAACCCCTGAATAGCACTGGAAGGGAAGTCGGGGCATGAGAGACTGCGTAGCAGAGAAAGGACTTATTTCCTTGTGTTGGGTATGTGTGGGTGTCTTAGAATTCGGGCTAGTTTTGGTGTAGGTGCCCTTAGCTCTTCAATGAGCTCACCATCTTAGCATTTAGCCTTTCCCAACTCTTGGATGGACTGATAAACCAAACTTTGTTGGCTTGGTTGATCCGTTGTTCGCCTGATAAACCCAACTATGTTGGCTTGGTTGAATTGTGTATCCTTGTAGTGTTGTTATCCTTGGCTATGTGTAAGCCTACTAGTTCCTTATTCCTTGGGGAATCATGCCCGGCTCGGGGGTGGTAGCATTGCTGAGAGATTAAGGAGCACGCTGGCCTATGGTTGGGTGGAACGTTGCAACGAAGTAGTTGGTTGCAGGACAGTTCTCATAATATAAGTATTCTTGACTAATCTATTTTGCAATCATATTTACTATTAATGAATCATGATGGCAGACATGTTGAATGTTGAATCGTATATGAATGAATGTTGTTTGCTTCTGCTATGTATATGAAGAATTATGCATCGTAGTATGTTTTATGTTTTAAGTAGCTTGCCTCAGTATTATAGGTATGATCATGTTCATGGGGGCTAGATGCCCAGATGTTTGGTGTTTAGTAGCGTCCTCTTGCTCTTTCAGAGGGTCGGGGACGTTACAGCGGGGACTTTTCCCCCTAATCAACTAGGAGGTTTAACCTCTATGAATTTACATGACTTGATTACATTAATGATTTCCCCGATAAGAACATCAGGGACTAAAGAAATACAATATATGAAATATACAAGTGAATACATTATGAAGTTACAAATAGATCAACACTCCCTCTTAACTAGGAAGGTATTCTCTAGAAACAATTCATCAGCACAAGCCTTCATCACTGGATCATCATCATCATCACTGCTTTCGCTATCTTGAACAAATGGTGCTTTCTTTAAATTATACTCGTCACGGGAATTTCTACAGAGCCAGCCCCTTTTCATGTTGGTTGTAGGCCTAGCCGCCATGTAGGTATTCATATTCTTCAATACTTATATCTGACCATTTGGGGAACACATCCTACAACCATGTCAAAAGGGATCTACACTTACATGTGACCATGTGGAGAAAACATACCGCATCCATTTTAGAATGGCTCTGCACTTACATATGACCATGTGGGGAACACATCCCACATCCATGTTAGAAGGGCTCTGCACTTACATCTGACCATGTGGGGAACACATCCTGCATCCATGTTAGAAGGGCTCATAGAATCATCACTTCCACTTGGAAGGAACCTCGATCTGGAGAACACCAAGCTTCTCTCAAAAGTACTCAAACTTCACTCTGGATAATGGATTAGGAAACACATCATTTGTCTATTCGTCTGTCGCAACATATTGGAGCTTCACTACTCCTCTCTGCACCATATCCCTTATATAGTGATATTTTATCTCGATATGTTTCGAATTGTCATGGAACATTGGGTTCTCCAAAAACTTCACAGAACTTTGGTTGTTTCAATATATACAAGTAGCATCCATCTGGAGATCAAACAAATCAGTTAGTAGCTTCCTCAGCCACACTTCCTCACAACTAACCAAACAAGCTATGACATATTCTTCTTCGACTGTACTCAGTGCCACGCAATACTGCTTCCTGCTAAACCAAGAGATAACACCTTATCCCATACTAAAGAAACACCCAGAAGTGCTCTTCCTATCGATGGCATTTCCTTTCCAATCCAAATCCACATAACCCTATAGGTTAATCTTTTGATTCACCTCATACTTGAGCCCATAATCAATTGTACCCTTCAGGTACCTCAGAATATTCTTTGCATCAATCAAGTGAAAATGTCTCGGATCTGTCAGGAACTGGCTCAATGTGTTCATAGGAAAGTAAATATCTAGTCTCATGTCTGTCAAGTACATCAAAGAACCAATCATCGGATGATACATCGTAGCATCAACTGACTCTAATGAAGCATCACTCAATAGCTTCAGGTTTGATTCCATAGGTGTGGTCATGGCCTTGTATTCCATCATCCCGAACCTCTTTAGGATCTATACTGCATACTTCCCTTGTCCTAGGGATATTCCATTTGCATTCTGCCACACCTCCATGCCGAGAAAATAGTGCATCATGCCCAAGTCTTTAATATTGAAATCGGAAACAAGCTTCCTCTTTGTGTTAGCAATCAACCTATCCTCACCTGTTACAAAGAGGTCATCTACATATAGTAGGAGTATCATTGGGTTCCCTTGTTCAACCTTGTAGTAAAAGTTGGAATCTACTTTATTCTTGGTAAAGCCAAAACTAGTCAAGAAGCTGTCAATCCTCCTGTACCATGTCCCGGGTGCTTATTTCAAACTGTACCGTAATTTCTTCAATTTACACACATGATTTTCCTTGTCATGTGTCTCAAAACCGAGTGGTTGCTCCACATACACTTCCTCTTCTACTACACGACTCAAGAAAGCAGTATTGACATCCATCTGGTGTATCTTCCATTTCATTACTGTAGCCGGAGTAAGTACTGATCTGATGGAAGTGTATCTAGCTACAGGTGAAAAAGTTTCTTCATAATCTATTCCTTCTTTCTAGCAGAAGCCACGAGCCAAAAATATTTCTTTATATTTCTCTATGTTTCCTTCTGTGGCATGCTTGATCTTGTAGATCCATTTGGAAGTCACAACAGACTTCCCCCTTGGTATTGGAACAACATCCTAGACATCATTCTTCATGATTGACTGAGACTCCTCGATCATATAACCCTTCCATTCTTTCTTCTCTGCTGCTTCTTAATAGTTGGAAGGTTCCTTATCAATGACGTCACATAATAGGGCTACATAACCGGAGTAGGACCTAGTTCTTTTCCTCTCTCTATGCATTTCTTCTTGATCCCTATATCTTTCTGCACCTTGGATAGCCTCTTGTACCCATGCAGGTTTCCTCTTGTGAGGATTCTTCTCTTGGAGTGGATCTATAGGTTCATGGGGTTCTTCTATTTCTCAATATTCATCTTGATTTTCATTGTTCATAGTTGTATCTTGAATTCTAGGTACTTCTTTTTCTTCAGGGTATTCAGCAGGACTCTTTCTAGATTTGTTGTAAGATGATTCTTCATTAAACGTTACATCTCTGCTTATGTTGATATTCTTGAATGTTGGGAAGTATATTCTGTAAGCCTTTGAGCTTTCACTATATCCCACAGATATACCCTTCTTCCTTGAAGGATCTAACTCCGTCCTCTTTTCTTTTGGAATTTGTATGTAGACTGGACAACCGAATATTCTGAGATGGCTTACTTCTGGGTTCTTATCGAAAAATACTTCTTCAGGTGTCTTGTTCTCGAGCACTCTATGTGGAGTATGGTTTTGTACATACACAACTATCATAGTAGCTTCTTCCCATAGATGCATGGGAAGATATTGATCATGAAGCATTTCCCTTGTAGCTTCCATGATCATTCTATTCTTCCTTTCTGTGAGCCTTCTGTTCCAAAGTTCATTTAGCTCTACTGAGTTATTGACCAAGTCTTGTTCTGGTTGGCCCTTTAGCTTGTATAATCCTCCCTCTTGCTCTCCAATCACTACTGCATCATCTATAGTATTTCCCTTTGGCCACATAAGGACTTGGCCATCTACAAATGCAACCCTCATGCCTTTTTCATCTAATGCAGAGATGGAGAGGAGGTTCTTTTTTAGTCCTAGTACAAACACGACATCCTTCATCTTCATAGACTTTCTAGAGTCTATCTTATAGGAGGATTCACCACTACCTTTTATGGGATACTATTAGTCATCCCCAAGTTTTACTTTATGGGATGATTCATGTTTAGATAGTTTCACAACATATTCCTTGAATCCCTTCATGTGCATGGAAGCCCCACTATTGATGAGCCAATCATTGCTTCCATGTGTGACAGTTCCCGTAAGGGCAGAAATCAGAACATATTCTTTATTACTTGAAGAATATTCACTTTCTTGTTTGGCTCTCTTCTTGGAAGGTTCATCATCCTCTACAGCATGAGCATGATGTCTTCTTTTTTTTTCCTTCTTCTTGTGAGAGTTACTCTTATTTCTAGGACAATCTTTGGCAAAGTGGCCTCTTTCATTACATGTATATAGCACATGTATTTAGATATATCTCCGCTATATCTTCTAGGGTTATCTTTCTGGTGAGAATGCTTACCTTTGTGATGATGATAGTCCATTCTGCTTTTCTTGGAGTGTACTGTGAGAGCTTGATCTTCACTTCCCATCTTTTCTTCTCAGGCTACTATTCAAGATTCTTCTTGTGAGCATTCCTCCCACAGTCTACTAAAGGTTACTAGATTTCTTCTAGCACAAATCCCTTGAATGAAAGAGTCCCATGACCTAGGGAGACTGTTCAAGGTGTTCATCACAATTTCTGCATTCTCTACTTCTTCATCAACTACTTCAAGCCATTCTTTGATCTGGGAGACCCTTGTAAAGTATTATTGTATGGTCTCTGCATTTTGGATATTCACATTCTTCAATTGATTTCTCAAAGTCAACTATCGGTTTATGTTCTTCCCTTCAAATAGCTTGGTCAAGGAATCAAACATCTCTTTAGGTTTCTTTAGGGAGGACACATGTGGTATGAGGTGATCCTTGATTGAACTAGAAATAATCCTCTTGTCCTTGATTAAGTTCTTCTTATGTAAGGCCTTAGCCTCATCTCCCTCTAGAACTGGAACCTCTCCACTGATGTAGGAGTCCAATTAATTTTCTTCAAGAACTAGGGAGATCCTATACTTCCATGCTTTGAAGTTATCATCTCCCTCAATCTTTTCATCAATCTTGGTGTGATGAGACATCTTAACTAAGAACCTCAAATGGAAATACAAAATATTTAGATCTTACCAATTTGAGAAGCTGAGAACTTGATCTTGAACTGATCTTCTGTAGTGTTGATTTTTTGGTTCTCAAGAAAATTAGGGTTTGAATTTCCTGGACTTATACTCAACCAAAAACTTTGATCTTGATCTCTAAAATTTTATTTTGAGGAGGAGAGCAATCCTGTGCTGGGCTCACTAAAAAATTCCTCTTTAGCGAAAAAGCCTTAATTTCCCGTAGTAGTGGCAACTCAAAAAATTGAAAGTGCTCAGAATCAGATTCTACTTCGACAGAAAGATGTACCCTTCAGTGGAGATTCAGCCCAGCCTCCTTTTGCTGATGGATTGTGGAGAGAGACCCAAAAAGTAAGAATCCCTAGCTTCTAAAGCTGCACACTGTCTTCTTCTTAGGTTAGCTCTAATACCATGTTATATTTTTTTCAATTAGACAATATGATCTTAGGATCTTATCTGAGAGAATAAAGGAAAAACCCTACAACTTCCTGAGAGATAGAATGATCCCCAATGGCAACAGTAAAACTCAAAGATAGAAAGATGGGGTCTAACGTTTTTCTCTCTTTCAGTTGTGTGAGCTCCTCTTCTCTCACCTATGCGCTATATTTGGGTGTGTGTAATAAATAGAGAGGATCACTCTTGATTTATACTAGTTTATAACTTGACAATAACTTACCAGGGTCGACTTCTCTAGGAGGGTATAATAACCTTAGTGCCCCACAACTGTGGGAAATTTCCCCCCCGATCAACTAGGAGGGTTAACCTATATGACTTTACATGACTTTATTACTTTAATGATTCTCCCGATAGGGATATCGGGGACCAATGAAATACAATATATGAAATATACAAGTAAATACATTCCGAAGTTACAAATACATCAACACATGGGGTTGTTGCCTCCTTCTAGCAGAAGCTGGTAAATAGGGTGTAGGAGCATCATGTCAATCGTAGCTGACAAAATAGGGTGTTGTAGCATCCTTTCAGTTGCTGCTAATAAACCAGGGGGTTGTAGCCTCCTTCCAATGGTAGCCGGTAAATAGGGTGTTGTAGAATCCTTTTAGTAGTAGTTGATAAACCAGGGGGCCGTAGCCTCCTTATAGTGGTAGTTGGTACATAGGGTGTCATATAATCCTTTCAGTAGTAGTTGATAAACTAGGGGGTCGTAGCCTCCTTCCAGTAGTTTCTGGTAAATAGGGAGTAATACCATCCTTTTCTGTATCAGCAGAAAAAACTATTTGTAAATAATAATTTTTCAGTAATAGGACGTATTGGTGGTTTACCATATTGGGATTCCATGTTAAAATTGTGTTATGTGTATTATTGTTGTTATGTGTTTGTAATGATAGATTTAAAAAGTGGTTAAATTAGTAAAAAGATAAAAATATGGATTCACCCCTCCCCTCTCAGTATTAACCAATAAAATAACAAGAACTGGAAACTGTACCTTATTCAAGAAAGAGAGGAAGGTCTGAGTTAACTCTTGGATGAGGTAGGGAAATATTTCATTTGTTAATACAAATGTTTTTCTCAAAATGGTCATTGGATGATAGTTTCTTTATGTTAGAAACTGTAAGATCACTGCCATCGAGTATTTCTCTGGCATGGAAGTTTTGTATTCATATTTAAATGGATGTTTTCCATAGTCCTTAGGGAGTTATACCCACTTCCAACATATTTATAATGACTATAGAGCATATTCATATGCCTTGTCATGATTGTAGTTTGTTAACTATATTCGATTCTATTCCTTCTCCCAGTGTTTCAATTCATGCCTAGTTTTCCAAAGAAAAATATACAAAGACAGCCTCATCCTATACTCTATGGCCCCATGAATATGCTTATATCCAATGATGTTGGGGATTGTGTAGATCTCCCAGTGAAAGAACTACAACATCACCATGGGAAGAAAATAAACATTATGAATTAGCATCGTAATATATCTTAACCATTTTTCCTTGTGGATATTCATTATCTTGATGGGAAGAAGGATATTTTCTCATCCCATGGTGGATAGGATCCATGTGAAGCACCAACTATTGGGTAGATGATCCTCTTTTGATTCTCCTTATTGCTCCACTTATACATGGCTCTAGGATGATCATGCTCATATACTATATCCTTGGCATCCAAAATAAGATAATTGTTGTTGATAGGCCCTCGTTTAGTGGCACACTTACGGTTTCTAGGGAATAGTGATTTTTGCAATCCCATTAAGCCAATTTCTTGAGTTTTTTTTCAAAATTCCTAGAAAAGGTTTATGGATTTCATAACTTGCTTGATCATATATTCTCAACTTATACAATCTATCATCATTTTTCGACCATTAGATACTCAAAAGTTGTGTATTGATCCACTTTACCATTATAAATGACTCTGTAAGTTAGGTTCCCAAATTCTTAAAGGGTGCTATCTCAATGAAAGATAGCCCGCCTTACAAGAAGGATGATGGTGGTTTGATTCCTCCATTTCCTAATGATATTATAATATCGGTTACAAATAACTAAATTAGTAATAAAAAAATAAGAGATAAGTGACCAAACAATGGGACATAAGTGACTAAACAAAATGACCAAAATTTGTATATAAAACTACTAAAAATGACTAAATTAGTGACCAAAAAATGAGAGATGTGAAATTAGGCATTAAAAAGGATGAAACACATGGCATTAATGATGAAGCCAAACATGGCGTTAATATGGTAGAAAAATAAGGCTTTACTTTGGATGCAAAACATGGGGATACAGAGGAAGAAAAATATGGTGCAACAATAGAAGAAATATTTGGCGTCATTTTGGTAACAAAACACGATGCAGAAAAGGAAGAAAAAATTGGTGTAAATTTGGAAGCGAAAAATTGACACATATTTGGAAGTAAAACATGGTGCAAAATGGGATGCTAAAGTGGTAGCAAAAATGGATGCAATATTGGATGCTAACATGGTGCTATTAAATATGCAAATATGGTGCTAACGGGTATGTCATTTAAGAATCAAAATATGACACTCGCCAGGAAGCAAAATAGGATGCTATTTAAGAAGAAAACCTTGACGTTGTTTAGGAACCAAAGTTGGACACTGATCTGGAAACAAAAAAATAAATGTTATTTTGGACACCATAAAGGATGCTATCTAGGAAGCAAAAAATACATTTTTTGAGACACTTTAAGTTTTGTCCATGACGCGTCCCATTTAGCGTCTAGTTTGAACACTCAATGTAAAAAAAAAAATTACACTAAAAAGGGATGCTAAATGGGACACTAATTCCAGGATTTGTTGTAGTGAAATGTAAACAATATTTACTCAAGTAATTCTAGAGATAATGTGTGGCTAAATAAAATAAGCATTTAACCATAACAATTGATTTATAAAATTTGTCAGGACATAACACATAACTATTTGGCATAAATACAAACTTAGAAATTTACATAGATATATAATTATAAGTAGACGGGGATCTCAAAAACAAAATATTACAAAATGTTTCAGATCTTAAACTTGCTCTGTGCATGACAGAGTTCACTATGAAGAACATGTCATTCCAAAATAACTTCACAAATACTGAAATATATCCCTTACCAATGGTTTTGTAAACATGTCTGCAAGTTGATCTTTAAACATGCAAAATTCTAAAAAAATTTATTTGTTGTTCACCCCTTCTCTTATGAAATGAAATCTTGTGTCGATGTGATTGGTTCTCTTATGGAACACATGATTCTTTGATAAAGCAATGGTTGAATTGTTGTCATAGAAAATGGTTGTTGGTTCTTGCTAGTTCTATGACAAGTATTTCAAAATTCTCCACATCCATATGGCTTGACATTCAGCGCTTGTAGCTGCGACATATTCTTCTTTTTCTAAAGAAAAATTTACTGTGGGTCGTTTCTTTGAAGCCCACGACACAACACCTATACCAAAATGAAATGTGTACCTAGATGTTATCTTCCTATCATCTGTGTTGTCTCCATTATCACTATCAATGTATCCAATGCATTTAAATGTTTTTTAGGTTGAATACATAATGCCAAGGTCTTTTGTGCCACTTGCATACCTCATAATTATTTTACCTACTTTCCAATGAGATTCTTATGGTGACTCCATGAATCTTGAGATCAGAATAAATCCATATATGTTGTTTGGTCTTATTGTTGTTAAATACATAAAGCTACCAACAATCCTTTTAAACAATGTAGGATCTACAGTTGATCCATCATCATCCTTGCTCAATTTTAAACATGTTATTACTGGTGTCGGGGCTGCCTTGCAATTAGACATATTAAATATTTTCAAAAATTCACTTGCATACTTTGACTGTGATATAAATATACCACTTTTGTACCACTGAACTTCAATTCCCAGAAAAAACTTCATGAGCCCCAAATCAGTCATTTCAAATTCACTTTCCATGATTGTTCTAAATTATCTTATTCCAAAGTCATCGGTAAATATTAAATCATCTACATTTAGGAAAAAAAATAACATGTTACCTTGATCATTAACTTCGATGTACAACATTGGTTCACTTTCACTTCTGTGAAATCCATTTTTGGTGAGATAGGAATCAATGCAACTGTACCAATCTCTAGCGTATTGCTTCAAACCATAGAGTGCCTTTTTTAGCATCTACACTTTATGCTCTTGACCTGGAACTTCATAGCCTTGTGGTTGTTACACATATAGTTCCTCTTCTAGATAGCCATTTAAAAATGCATACTTACCATCCATTTGATAAACAGGCCATTTATTTTGTACAACAATGGCCAAGAATGTTCTGATTGTATGTAACCCACCTAGAACTAAAAACATTTTATTTTTGAGAAGACATTACTTTAAAAGTTATTGTAAAGTTTTATGTTGTTGACCAAGGATGGTCAAAGATGATTGTAATTGAATTATTTTATTATTTAATAATTAAAAGAAGAGACACCTATCCAAAGAATATTTTTTAAGAGTGTTCACTGACCCACTGAGAGGAATGATCTACTGTAGAATTCCAAAATGACAAACAACAGCAACAACATTCACTTTCTAGCTGTTGCAGGAGGAAACATCCCTATAATTGGGTCATGTTCCCAAGAAAAGAGGAACTGAGCAGGTGGCTCATTTAATTGTAAAACTAAACCAAAGACCTAGGAAATATTATATATACCATCTAAATAGCATGAGCCTCACTACATTCTAAGAGATTAGAACCTTGTGGTTTGCTAGAAACTGAAAAGTTAGGCACATAAGAGAAATTCGATGAGGGGAAGTAGAGAGTGAATTGCTAAGAGTTTATGTATGCATGTATGACTTCTAAGTTACAGAGAGTACTGAATAGGCTTATACACATCATATTCATCCTGGTGGTTCAATGAACAAGCTCAGGGTCCTAAAGCAAGTAATCTTGGCTGCTTTCAAGAGACGGTTGGGAGGAACATTTTTCTTCGGGTGTTTGTCTACCTCAAAAGTTAACAGGTTCTAAGTTGTTCTGGTTATTATCTTTAAAATTATTTTATAGTTATTTGAAGGATTTTATGAATGATAAAAGCTTTCCCAAAACTATTATTTGTTTTTGTAATAAAGTAGGAAAATAATTTTATTTCCTATTAAATTATCAATTAATGAATGCTACTGTTTACATAGAATTTTCATAGTAAAAATTATAAGGCTATCTTATATATTTTATTTCAGTAACTGTATCGTAATCTCATATATAATTTCTTATAGTATTACATCGATAATGAACAATTAGTATTCTTCTAGTCCTTTTTTATTCTTGTAGAAAATTATAACTATAAGGTTAATAACAATGCTATCATTGATTAACTAAACTTCTTTTACAGTTAGGTTTTGCTAATTTTAAGCATAGTAACGCCCTAAATCAAAGTCTATAATAGACTAATGAAATAATAGATTTGAAATTGAAAACATTATGGCTTAAAATCGAGGGTTCAAAACCCATGGAAGTATATCTATATCTATCTATCTATCTATCTATCTATCTATCTATCTATCTATATATATATATTACTCAGAGTTATTTTCTTACAACCGAAAGGGTCATTGTTTAAAACATTTCAGTATAAATCTCTTATAGCTGAAAGGCATAATTATATATTCATATATTTACACAAGAATTATTTTTCCCACAACCGAAAGGATTTTTAACAAAGAAAGGTTTTAGGGTAAACACTCCTTTTTAATAAAAGAATTGATATAACTATAAAAACAAATGAATAACTCTTTTATAAACTCTGTTAACACAAGATTAGGTTTCGAAGCTTGTAAGGCTAGTAATACCTAATAAATTATCAAATCACTAAAACATACAATGAATCTCAAATAAAAAAAAATCTAAGTTAAACATTTCTTCAATGATTCAGCCATAATCCATTTTGGGCCATAACAATATTAAAAAAACCAGTTTAGCAACCCTTCTAAAGCTTATACAAATCTAGTCAAAATTTACAGAGTAATATTTAAAACAATGTACATAATGATAAAATAACAAATGCATAGAGTAGAACGATTTTTTAATAGCCTTTTATAATGACGACACTCCAAGTTTCAAAACCAGACAAGAATCAATTTCTTTTACTAATGAAAACCTCAGGATTGTAACCAAGAAACCAATACCAAAATAGTGCTACCAACATTATGTATTTTACAGAATAATATCAAGAACTTTTAAACAAATTAGAAACAAAACCAAATTAAATATATTGGGTTAGACATTACTATTATATAAACAATATAATAAGTTTACCAAGCAGTACTAGGATGTAATTATAAACAAAAATGATAATCGTAGAGATAGTAATTCCTTAAAACTATGCTAAGAGTTATAGTAGGAGTTTTCTTTTCATAATCTATCAAAGCTACATGTAATACACAACTGAAAAATATGATATATGGCAGCAGAAAATAAAAAGAGTGAAAACAATTAAATAAAAGTTTGTAACTTGGAGGACTTTTAAGAAATACTTTAAAAGAAACTTTTTGTTTAAATAGTATTATGAAAAAAGGGATAAGGCATTTTACAATCTTAATCTAGGTTCAATGTCGATGAAGGAAATAAGTAATAAATTTTTAAGTTTATTACAATACGTACCTTATATTATCGATGAAAAACATAAGATACAGAGGTTTTTGAGTTGTTTACCTCTTAGATTCAAGGACATAATTGAATATGACAATCCGAAAACCCTTGAGGAGGAAATGAGGAAAGGTAATTTATGTTATGAACAAAGAAAAAATAAAAAAATGAGTACCTAACTGGAAGAGTAAAATAACAAATAATTTTGAACAAAGAAGGAAATGCATTAAGTCCAACATAAATTTTGTAAATAATTCTCGAAACCATTCTAAAAATACTTACCAAGGAACAAATTTAAAAAGTAATACACAATCAAATTTTATAGCAGCTAAGAACAGGGATATACCTAACAATTATGTCAAAAATAATGAACACAGAGAACCTGTAAAATGATGGGAATGTCAGCGACTTCATTATGCAAAGGACAGTCCAAACATAAAGAGGAATTTCAACAATGTGCATACAATTTAGGAAGAAGCAACTGTTGGTGACATAGTGAATGAGATGCCCAGAATTAATGCAACCTTGCAAAATCAACAGGATGATCACCAAAGATCTATGGTTGAAAATAAGGTATGATACAGAACAAACCCATTTCTATTTTGATAGAATCAGGTGCTATTTTAAGCTATGCATCACCTAGTATTGTAAAATGTTGTAACTTGCGTTCGAAAAAGTTTGAAAAATCTTGGTTGGTTCAGTTAGCTATAGGAACCAAGAGAAAGGTAGTTAGTTATGTTGAATATTGTAAAATGTTTATGAGTCAGTTCAAAACTCAAGTGAAATTAAATGTACTACCCCTAGGTTCATATGATGTTTTATGGACTGGCTGGAAGAGCACATAGTAGTTTTAAATTGTTTTGAGAAAACATTTACATGCTTAGATGGAAAAGGAGAAACAAGTATAGTGAAAGGAATACCTAGAAAAGTTTTCGTTAGACATATTTCAGCTTTGAAAATGAAAAAGTCTGTACGTAAATGTTGTAAAGTTTTTGTTGTGCATGTAATGAATGAGGAACACATGAATAAAGAAGATAAATTAAAATTCGATGATATACCAATTTTAAAAGAATTTTCAGATTTATTCTCAGAAGAGATTCCAAGATTACCTCTGCAAAGACAATTGGATTCTACTTTTCAATTAGTACCTGGAGTTGTACCCAATTCAAAGGCTCCTTATCAAAAGAATATCCTAGAACTTGATGAATTAAAACTACAACTACAAGAGATGATAAATAATAATTACATAAGAGGAAGTGTATCCCATTGGAAAGCACCTGTCTTATCTGTTAAAAATAAAGATGGTCCCTTATGTTTATATATAGATTATTGTTAGTTAAACAAGATGACAATTAAAAACAGATATCCTTTGCTGCGCATAGATGATCTGTTCGATCAAATACGCGGAGTAACGATATTCTCAAAAATATACTTGAGATATGGATATCATTAAGTAATAATTAAAGATGAAGATATATTTAAAACTGCATTCAGAACCGGTTATAGGCATTATGAGTTTGTAGTTATGCCATTTGGGCTAAAGTGATCCAATATATTTTATGTGTTTAATGAACAGTGTCTTAAGTAAATACTTGGATAAATTTGTAGTTGTATTCATAGATGACATACTAATTTATTCAAAAAAAAATAAGAACATGATGAACATTCACAAATGATATTACAAGTTCTAAGAGAACACAAACTGTACGCTAAATTTAGTAAATGTAAATTCTTTAAGGACAAAATACAATATCTAGGCCATGTGATATCCAAGGAAGGGATATCAGTATATCCTAATACGATAAGAGAAATAATGGAATGGCATGTTCCTAACAATCGAATGCACGATCGTTCATGGGGATTACAGGTTATTATTAAAAATTCATAGAAGGATTCTCGAAGATCATGAATCCCATAACATCCTTATAGAAAAATGAGAAAACTTTGTATGGGATTTAAAATGTGAAGAAAGCTTTAATAAGTTAAAAGAATTATTTTTTTTTAACAAAAACTGAAAAAGGATTTTATAAACAAGTTGTGCACAGCCATTCATTACAGATCAAAATAAGGAAAGATAATCCTGCAGATCAAAATTGATGCACTGTAGGCTTAACCTAAGATTTTTCCAAAAGACTGCATACAAAGTTCTTTCAAAATAGCTAGAGTCACGGGCAGTATATACCCTTATATATTGCTTACATAGAAAGAGACAGAAAAACATGTATCCATAATAAAAAGAAACAGATTAAGGGTTGCCTCTGAAGTGTTTTGGCTGCACAACTGATTCTTCCTCCATTGGACGCTCCGCTTCAACAGTTTCTCCATTGAACCTGCTTCCCTGATTCATGGTGATAAAACGCTCCAGATCTTCCTGGATCATGTCCACTTTACCCATCATCTCTCGCAGATTACTTTTGTTGTCATCAATCTAGGAATCATGGTTACTGATTTGTAATGAAGTGTAACTCACTGTTTCTCCCATACTCTTGATTTCCCGCGCTATCTCTTTGTTTTCCATGACTCCTATGGCTACCAACTCATACAAGCGCCATAAGTTTTTCTTAATGTCCATTATGCCTGCATTATCTCCAGCTTGAGCCATTCTGCCAAAATCTTCAGAAATCTCGATGCAAGCGAACTGACTGTGTAGTGGACCAGCAGGAAGGGTGCTGTTTGAAATTTCTTCCAAGGGAAAACTAAGGAAATGACTGAGCACTGAAATTTCCTACTGCAGCACTGCGCCCCCCTGCCTTTAAAAGCAAACCAACATTCCCACAATGCCTTCCTGCCACCCAGTGCAGAGGCAGCCCAAGACTCGTCGCAAGCTACCAGAATGAGAGGATTTTATGCCAAAACTGGTACCTATGGACCAAGACGCAGAGGAGAATTTACAATGGCAATTGGAGAAGGATGCGAGAGAAAGCCTCTCCTTCACAAAGGAGCGAGTGAGAGGGAGAGCTTTCCATGAGATGCCCTGCAGCCTCCGTCCTTCAATACCTGTTACTACATTCAGGATAATGCGCAAGTTTTCAGGAGAATCATAGAGGTTCGAAACAGAGAATGAATACATGGTGTTGCAAGGGAATGGCATAAGGAGAAGGCAGGAGTTAGAGCAAGTGTGTGAGGGAGGAGAACAATAAACTGACATCCTGGAAGACTTAATGCCTGAAGAGATCGAGAAGTTAAGAGGACAAGGGAGAGACCACGCGGCCCAGGGATAAGAGCTGAAAGGACGTGGGAATAAATGCATGGAGCCGTCGTGTATGAAGTGGAGGCCAGCTACGAAAGAAAGATGCAGACCGGGGGAAGAAAAAATGGAGGGGGGGTAAAGAACAAGGAGAAGGGGAAATTGAGAGGGAAGAAGGGGGAAGGGAAGGGAGAGATAAAGGGAGGAGNGTGGAAAAGAAAAAAGGAGAAGAAGGAGGGGGAGTTGGATAATTTCTATTGAATTGGAGGAGGGATAAGTGCTTCATTATAAAATTTCATGAATTGATTGGTCGAAAGGGAGGCATCCAACACCACATTTAAGGAATGGGTTTGAGGATGGGTTGGGATCCATCCTGACTGTAATGACCTTATGAGAGGGAGGCTCCCACATTAGCCATACTTTCTGCTGCTGTATTATTTTGCCAAAGAATGTGATAAGTCTCATAGAAGTTAGACATGAGAAGCTTGGATTTTTCATATAGTCGGCGACACTTGATTGCTCCTGTAGGATAGCCATTGATCAGTTTGTAGATGACGTGCCTTGAGTCTCCAAATATCAAAACCTTGTGAAGCTTCTTAATGTTTAGAAGGTGGAGACCCTGGATAAGAGCTAGCCACTCAGCTTCGTTATCAGTTATTCTACCTAGCCCCCAAGCAAAGGTTTGTTCTACATATCCTTCGGGATTCAAGAGAATCCCCCCCGCGCCTGCCACCCCTAAGTTAAAAGAATTATTAAGCACTGCACCTATATTAAAAATAGAAGATCCAAATAATGACTTTGTTGTATGCACTGATGCATACAATGAGGGCCTAGGTGGAGTATTAATGCAAGAAGGTCATGTAATAGCATATGAGTCAAGAAAATTAAAAATACATGAAAATAACTATGCTATTTACGATTTAAAGTTGGTTTTTATAATACATGCATTAAAAATGTGGCACCATCATCTAATCGATAACATAAGTATGATAACATAAGTTTGAAATACTTGTTTGATTAACAAAATCTAAACGCAATTCAAGCAAGATGGTTAGCTTTCTTAGCGAATACAATTTCGAGATCAAACATATAAAGGGAAAGGAGAATAAGGTGGTTGATGTCTTAAGCATAAATGAAAATCTGAATCTTATAGCCATTGTTAGCAACTATAAAACAAAATTGGACAATAAGTTTGAAGATGGAGTAAACATGGACAAATATTATCAAAATTTAAGAGAAAAATTACGAAAAATGAATCTAAAAATATAAAAAGAGATTTTAGTTTGAATGGAAAAGGTTTAATGTTGTATAAAAATAGATTATATGTACATAATGTACAAGAAATTAAATTGTTGATCTTAAATGAAGTACATAAGAGTCCCTGCTTAGGACATCTTGGTTACCAAAATATGATAACAATGTTAAGAAAATATTATTTCTTTCCAGATAAGAAGAATGAAGTGGCTGAATATATAGCTAGGTGGATAGAATGCCAGCATGTTAAAGCTGAGCATCAACACCTAGCAAGGTTTATTGCAACCATTAGCAATCCCAGATCGGAAATGGGAAATTATCACCCTTGATTTCATAACAGAGCTTCCTAAAAATCAAAAGAAAAATGATTATGTGATGTTAGTGGTAGAAAAAATTAACAAGGTAGCTCATTTTATACTTGTTAAAACTACTTATAAGGATACTAGTATTGCTGATATTTTATGAAGGAAATATTTTGTTTGCATGGAATTCCTAAAACGATAATTTCTGGTAGGGATCCTAAGTTTACTGGTAATTTATGGAAGTCATTATTTAAAGGATTGGACATTAAGTTAAATTTTAGTACCGCTTATCACCCAAATATGGATGGAAAAACATAAAGAGTAAACCAAGTTTTAGAAGATATGTTACGAATGTATGTTAGGGATCATCCAAATAAATGGGAAGAATATTTGCACCTAGTTGAGTTTGTTTATAACAATTATTATCAAGCTTCAACTAAACTTAGTCATTTTGAAATATTGTATGGTAGGAAATGTAATGCTCCCATTTCTTGGAGTAATCTAGTTGGCAGATTAATGTTAGGACCTGACTTGTTAAAAGAAATGGAACTAAGAGTGAAACATGTACAAGGCAATCTAAAAATTGAACAAGATAAACAAAAGATTCATGCACACCTTAAAAGAACTCAAAAATAATTTCAAGTAGTTGAGCATGTCTTTGTCAAGGTAAAATTCATAAAAAACTCCTTTAAGTATGAGAGTTGTGCTAAATTAGCACCCAGGTATTGTGGATCGTTCGAGATATTGTCAATTGTTGGACCAGTGGCTTATCAATTATCTTTTCCACCTAATCTCAAAATACATAAGTATTTTCATATATCTATATTGAAAAAGTATGTGTGTAATATCCCTCTTGTACACCCCTAAATACTGGTATTAATTATGAAGGTATATTTTACTTGTTCCGGTGACGAGCTCAAGGACAAGGCCCCACTAGAATAACCTTGTAATATCCTATGAGTTAATTTACTAAGTGATAGACTTAGGAGACCTAGGATATTGATGCAACTTAATGACGACAACTAAAAACAAACCACTAAGGGAAAGGAAGAGGATGAGTGAAACCTTAGGGAGTGTAATAACGATAACCATTCTCGTAATTGTTTTTGAAAACATACAAAAGATGAGCAACTTAAAAATCCTCATTGGGGATAGAGGGTTCTTAATAGTAAGAGAACGCCACCAATTCTGGGCATGCTTAAATGGTGAGGGGTACCTACCATTTTCGTACCCATAACACCCCATTTAAGCCATTAACAAATAAATAATTTATTATTGATGGCATAAAGAAGACATTAAAATAAAGGAAGATCCCTACACACACATATAGATATGAAGGATTTGGTAAAGTCAAATACCTAAAGGCTATACATGAGTATATTTGAACAAAAATAAAAGTACTAGAAATCAGGATGGGGTATATTGAAAGATGAAAGCATAATACCTTGATTATTTGTGCAAAATGCCAAATTGGCATTATAAATAATAAAAGGACATTTTCATGGCTTAGCAATTAATGCAATTGCTGTATGTGATAGTCGAAACCCCGGGGCTATGATTCAATAACATTACTTTTTAACTACACCAAGTATTATTAAGCAATCTTAAAAGTTAGAGTTAGGCAAAATGACATTTATTGTCTTTTACCAGGAAATAGATGGCTATTGACTCCCGTGATATGGATATGTAATAAAGGGAGATTAAAGGTCAAAAATGTGATTGCTTATAGCACATGCACCGGGGAAAATGGAAACGATAACATCAATAGGATAAAAGGACCATGAAAGAGGGTAAAAAGGGGCGGGGGGTGTGAAGCTCGAGGTTTTCTGGTTGTTTTATATGTTTTTTTTTTTAAACATTTGGGCTGCATTCTTATTGAGCAGTTGTTATGCATGACTGCCATATTGTACAGGATGAAATCAAGAAGACTGGGTGATTCCATTGGGTGAAATCGATCCCTTATCCATTGTTTGGTTTCCCTAATACTGATTATTTAAGTTATGCGATTTTGTTCTTTATTTGTTTTATCTTTTGGTTATTGAAGTCGAGGAAGGATGGGCTATTTTGTTTGATGAAATTGATCCCATGTTGATCTGATTTTACCTCCCAGGATGGGAAATTTCATTGGATGAAATCGATCCCATGCTAATTTGATTTTTTTTCCTCCTGGGCTGGGCAATTTCATTGGATGAAATCAATCTCATGAAAATATCATTTTTACCTCCTAGGCTAGACGATTTCGTTTGATAAAATCAATCCCATGTTATGGTTTTGACTGTATTGATATAAATGGAAAGGGGGTGGGAAAAGCACCCATTTCCAGTCGAAAAAAGGACATTTGTCATTCTTGGCATTTTTCTTCTACTCATTGAAGAACCGTTACAGAATCCCTTTGGGAAGGGTAACCATTGTCCCTCCATCCTCTGCAGTAAGATCTCCACTACGAATCAAATTGGTTAGCACTCTGTTGCTGGTATTTCTTTTTGTAAAACGCAAGATTCAGGTTTTTTCCATCTAAATATTGAATTTCAATAGTAATTGGATCAGAGACTTCTAGAAATGCATGTTAGTAATAATAAAAGCCGAGTGTAGACACCAGTTAGTCTCTACAATTTTGTAGCAACCAGATCTAAATCTAATAATCTCTTTGATTCTAGGAAAAAATAGATCTGTATTCATGGTTAATATTTGCAGTTAAATATCAGCGATTTTGTAATAACAATTTTTGATTCTATGAATACTGAAAATCCCGATTTACCTCGTGGTAGGGTTATGACTGTATTTTTGTGTTTGACCTCCAGCATAGAGGAGGTTCATATATATATATATATGACTACATTAAGGTATAAGATTCCCCTTCTGCCTCCTTTTAAAAAAAAGGATAACAAGATCCATATATCTATAGGTGGCATTTTTCCTGAAGATTTGAATGTATATTTGTCTCTAGCACTGAATTTATAGACAAGTTTGTGGCTCATAATGCTTGCATTTGAATGTCTACACTTTCCTACGCTTTCCTACGAGTAGAATGCATGTGCATGCTTGTGACTCCAAATGTTGTCATTGCTAGTGTTCGACTCACAAACATCGTGGTGGTTCATATTCCTATGATCTATAGTAAACGTTAATCATATGAGCTCCGAAAAACAAAACCCCTGGACGCCTGTAATCTGATTCCGCGATTTGTCATACTGCGTTGTGTTTTTTATCTTTTTATAAGAAAAGAAGGCAAAGGGTTTGAACTCTCCAAGAGCCGAGTGCCCACCCATTAGATAGAACTGTTTAAATCCTTTTTTATGAGGCAACGAACTCAGCGCCAACTACCTCTGTGAACACCAAATGATGACCCTTCACATACCAGTAATTGATGGTGTTGTTAATGCTTTTCATGCCCATATTACTGTTAAGAAATGACTTATGGTTAAGAAATGGTTGGAATTTTTCTCCTTTAGAGACTGTTTTTTCACGTTGAGTGTTGGGCGACTGCTTATATAGTCGATCCTTACATGTTTATTTTGTGAAAAGAAGTGTTGAGGCGACCTATGAGGCAAGGTTTAGCCTTCCCGTTTTGTTGAGTGTGGTCACAGTCGACGGTAATAAGTCTGTTGTCTTTTGTTCAAACTCTATCGATAGAATGTCACCTCCAGTGGATAGAAGATCCTTTCACCTCGAAGGATTTTTGTTGTTTCATCCAATCCATAAATCAAAAGTAAAATGCAGAGTTAGGAGAACATCTTAAGAAGGACGCACACCACTACTTGGCGCAGTCTCGGCTTAGTCTTGTAGTAACTCTTAAGCCTAGAACCATATATTTCTCTCTTCTTAAGTTGTACGAAGGCAAGTTGATAAATATATGACCCTCAGATCAACATCTGGACGACGTCCTTCATGCATTCTTCTCCCCCTTGAACACATTCACTGTATGTATGTAGATCCTTTTATAAAATGGTGTACATGGGAATATAGGATGCATTACATAAAAGGATAACCTTGTTATATTTAATGTTTATAATAGTATAGTTGAAGAATAGTATGCAAAAGGTTGTAGCCCCAACTTATGCACATTAATGTTGGAAAAACTTTCACCTTATAGGAAGAGTCAAAATTGATTAACTAAAGGGTAAGTAATATATATTAGTTCTATCTTGAGTATTTTGATTTGGTTAATCCATGGTTCAAAAGGAAATCCTTTCCATAAGGATGTATAGTTCTTGGAAATTGTTCTCTCTAAGAGACTTTAAGAGAATGCAAAATAACTTGCAGCAAAGGTGCTGTAGAATGTACTATTTCTTCATTAGTTGATTAATAAAGAGAATAATGAATTTGGTGGACGCAACCCTTGGATGGTGTGAACCACATACATGGTTGTCTTTCTTGTGTATTTTGCATTTTATGTAGTTTGATTTTATTTTAGGTTATTTGTTAAAAGGTTTTATTTCATGTGTAATCTTACCCAGATTCATTTACTTAATGTATGGGTCACTTCCAAAAATGATAATGAAAAAATTACAAGTGTATCCTCGTATGCTTATATTAGATTAATCCTTATTGGATGGCGACTTTACTAAGCATGAATTATTGGTATGTTTTTAGGCTATTGTTTATGCTTGAGAGACGTAAGGGCCATATAATAAATGCTTAAAATGTGTCAATGTGTTGATTCATAATCACCTATGCAATATATATAAGTTGATGTTTTATTAAGAACAAGATTAAACTTTTGTACCATAAGGTTTCTATGAGACTCTTGGAAAGAAGTTGCACATATATATATATATATATATATATATATATATGTTAAAGGATTAACATAGAGATGGTGATTAAATAAGGAAGGGTGTAACCGCAACGACACACTTAGAAGTAGATTTCAAGAGTAGATTCATCATTTGACAATACCTTATGCTTGTAGTTAATATTAAAGGAAAGAAGTTGCACGTGTGTATATATATATATATATATGTTAAATGATTAACATAGAGATGGTGATTAAATAAGGAAGGGTGTAACCGCAATGACACACTTAGAAGTAGATTTCAAGAGTAGATTCATTTATTGACAATACCTTATGCTTGTAGTTAAGATTATATTTGATAAGTTTAGTAGAGAATAAATCAGATTTAAGCAGGGATTCCTTGGGGATTATATACTAGATTATGGTGTATTTTAAAGGTGTTATAGCATGTCATGTGCACAACGATAATTAAAACCAAAAAGGAAAAAAAATTCACCCCAAATTTCTCACACTTACTTTGAGGATTTATAGGTATGTTACAATGTGCATGATGCTACTCATGTAATCGATTGGAATGTTAATCAGGTAGGAACAGAAGGAAATTTTCAGGCGGAACCAGATTATATTCTTGACAAAAGAGAAATTTTTCTCTGAAATCACACCATTGGACAAGTAAATGTGCAATGGAAGCACCTTAGTCCAGATGAATCAACCTGGGAATTGGAGAGACAAATGCAGGAGGCATATTTAATTTTGTTCTATAAAGACTCAGATGATACTTAAGCAACATCAAATACGATGTTGAACTTAAGAGGGGGTGTTTGTAACCCACCTAGAACTAAAAACATTTCAATTTTTAGAAGACATTACTTTAAAAATTATTGTAAAGTTTTATGTTGTTGACCAAGGATGGTCAAAGATGACTGTAATTGAATTATCTTTTTATTTAATAATTAAAATAAGAGACACCTATCCAAATAATACTATTGAAGAGTGTTCACTAAAACACTAGGAGGAATGATCTCTTGTAGAATTCTAGAATGACAAATGGAATCAACACCATTCACTTTGTAGTTGTTGCAGGAGGCAATGTCCCTATAATTGTGGTCATATTCCCAAGAAAAGAGAAACTGTGCAGATGCCTCATTTAATTGGAAAATTGACCCAAAAACCTAGGATATCTTATATACCGTCGAATGAGCAAGAGGCTCACTACATTATAAGAGATTAGAGCCTTGTGGTTTGCTGGAAAATAAAAAAGTAGGCACAGAAGAGAAGTTCAATGAGGGGAAAGTGAGAGTGAATTTCTAAGAGCTTATGTCTATAAGTGTGATAGCTAAGTTATAGAGAGTATTGAATATGATTCTACACAACATCTTTGTCCTGGTGGTTCACTGAACAGGCTCGGGGGTCCTAAAGCAAGTAATCTTGGATGCTTTTAGGAGATGGTTGGGAGGAACAGGCTTCTTGGGTGTTTGTCCACTTTGAAAGTTAACAGGTTCTAGGTTGTTCTGGTTATTATCTTTAAAATTATTTTATAGTTATTTGAAGAATTTTATGAATGTTAAAAGCTTTCCCAAAACTATTATTTGTTTTTGTAAAAAATAGGAAAATAATATATTTCCTATAAACTTATCAGTTAATAAACGCTATTATTTACATAGAATTTTCATTGTAAAAATTAATAGGCTATATTATATTTTTATTTAAAAAACTATACTAGAATAATAATAATAATAATATATTTTTAAGGTCACCGCCAAGCGAGACACCAATTGGTGTATGAGAACCCCTTGTTTGTGGGACAAGGGACCCTCTCTGTGTAGTGATTTAATTGATAAAGTCTACAGAGGTGTACATACCCTACCCCGATTTCGATTTGAACCTATGACCTCCTAGGAGGAAACACATGCTTTTAACCATTAGGTCCACTCAGTTTGTACTCAATCTCATATATAATTTCTTATAATATTACATAGATAATGAACAATTAGTATTCTTTTAGTCTTTCTTTTATACTCTTGTAGAAAATCACTAAAAGGTTAATAATAGTTCTTTCATTATTTAACTAAACTTCTTTTACAGTAAGAGTTTTCTCATTTTAAACATAGTAAAGCCCTAAATCAAAGTCTATAACCAACTAATGAAATAATATATTTGAGATTGAAAACATTATGGCTTACATTCAAAGGTTCAAAACCCATGGAAGTATATATATATATATTATATATTACTCAGAATTATTCTCTGACAACCGAAAGGATCATGGTTTAAAGCATTTCAATATAAATCTCTTAGATCGAAAGGCATAATATATTCATATATTTACAGAAGAATTATTTTTCCCACAACCGAAAGGTTTTTTAACAAAGACATGTTTGAGGTGAAACATGGGCCTTTTTAACAAAAGAATCAATATATTTGTAAAAACAAACGAATAACTCTTTTATAAACTTTGTTAACACAAGACCAGGGTTTGAAGCTTGTAAGGCTAGTAATACCTAATAAATTATCAAATCACTAAAACACATGGTGAACCTCAAACAAAAAAAACGTGATTTAAATATTTCTTCAACGATTGGGCCATAATCCATTTTGGGTCGTAACTATATTAACAAAACCAGTTTAGCAACCCTTCTAAAGCTTATACAAATCGAGTCAAAATTTACAGAGTAAAATTTAAAAGAATGTAGAGAATGATAAGATAACAAATGCATAGAGTAGAACGATTTCTGAACAACCTCTTATAATGACGACACTCCAAGTTTCGAAACCAAACAAGAATCATTTTATTTTACTAATGAAAACCTCGGGATTGTAACCAAGAAACCAATAATAGAATAGTGTTGGAAACATTATTTCTATTACAGAATAATATCGAGAACTTTTAAACAAAATAGAAACAAAAAAGAAGTAAATATATTGTGTTAGACATTACTATTATATAAACAATATAACAAGTTTACAAAGCAGTACTCGGAGGTAATTATAAACAAAAATGATAATCACAGAGATAGTGATTTCTTAAAACTATGCTAAGAGTTACAGTAGGAGTTTTCTTTTCATAATCTATCAAACAACTACATTACATCTTTAGATTATTATAAAAATTCTGCAATAAACTAAAGAATGAAAATATGATTTTCCTTGATAGCCCTATGAAGTATTTCAAAGGCCAAGACCAAGACCATGTAAGTTGTGGCTAAGAGCAACGAAGTCAAAAACGTTCACAATGCGGTCACAAGGTGTTGGAATATAATAGATTCCTTGGAAGGTAATAATGTCTTTGTATTATGTCGGAAGTTGTCTACAATCTTATGTAAAAGACTAATACATTCAACTCATAGTTATATGGTGGTGTATTTACTTGTGTGGAGTATTTGTCCATGGTATTGAATTAAGAGATGTTATTTTGGAGAATTATATTATCCCACATGCAATATGTGAGAGTAATTCCTCCTCATCTCTTAGTATATAATAGGGTCAAGTGAGTCTCTACATATTATGTATTCTTGATGTAGTAGTTGTACTATTGTGACACTATTGTACATCATCTATATTATTTGGGATATTTGTGCTTTGCTCTCTTGTAAGATTGGAGAAGACATTCCGGAGATAATAGAAGACTACCTTCCTGTGGATGTAACCCATTAGGGTGAACCACGTATATCGGTGTTCTCTTGTCCTTTTATTTTCTTGTTCTTATCTTTTATGATATGTTATTGGTTGCTTAGATAGGTTAACTAGTTTAGCTTGACTCTACTATTCTAACATGGTATCGGAGCAGGTTACGATGATCTAGTCCTTCTATAGCTTTCAATCAATAACGATTATCATTTGGGCATTGTCATTTTGTTGTAGATTTTCTTTCTATTTGGTAGTCATTAGGCTTCTCTTCAGATCTCGACATATTTCTGCATTTTTTTTACCCTAACCCTAACTTGTTGTATAAGATTTTTGCAGAATTTTTTCAAGGGTTTCTTAATGTTTTTTTCTGTAGATCTACATAATTTCGGAACTCTCCTCAAGGAGATCATTCTTCTGATTATAAAAACGACAGTTATAAAAAATGGTCATAACTTGGTCAATTTTTACTGGAATTTTTAGTATAACCTATTTTTGGAATTGGAAATGCCATTTTGGATCTACCTACGCGATCATAACAAAAAACTGGGTATTTCTGGGCTTCTTTTCGGTAATAAAAATGACAGTTATACAAAAGGGCCATAAGCTGGTCATTTTTCACTGGTTGTTTAATTATAGCTTGTTTTTGCAATTGGAACAGCCATTATGGATCCACCCATGTGATCAAAACAGAAAACTAGGCATGTCTGGGCTTCCTTTCGGTAATAAAAATGATAGCTATAAAAAAGGGCCATAACTTGGTCATTTCTTCCTGTATTTCTTATTATCACATGTTTTTGGAATTGGAACAACCATTTTGGATCCACCTACATGACCAGAATAGAATATTGGGCTTTTTTGGGTATAATTTTTCAAAGGGTTGTCAGTAAAAGTTTCTCTTTCCTTTACTGTTTTTCTAACTGTGTTTTTTGCAGATTTAGATCAGTACGGTAAAGTATTTAAGTTTTCTGTTATTCATTTTTTGCATTTAGGTTTTGCTTATAATCATGTTTATTAAGATATTATTTCTTGTTCTTGCTATCTATTTGTCTCACATTTCTATATGGAAATATTGACATCTTTTAAGGACATGGATCTTCAGTATTTTGTCATGATGATAGCTATAAACCATCTAATGCTTAATTTTTTTTAAATATAATTAATAATTAATTTGTTATTTTCTTTGTTTTGTTTATAAAACAATATTATAAAAACAATCTCATATGTGTTATCTAATGATCATTATTTACTTTATTTATATGTTATTGCTGACCTTTGTGTAAAAGCAATTTCATTCTTTTATAAGAAATATCTTTATGATCATTATATGCTCTTGTTAATTAAATTCTTACGTAAAATAAATTTTTTAATCTATGTGATATCATATTTTTTGGCTTGTCATAAGTTATTTAATCGGGATATAGTTTCTTTTTCATGTATTGCAGAGATTGTAGCCAGTTCCTTTGCTATTTGTCTCTAGCATTTAAATATGGAGGCATTGACATTTCCAGGGCATTTCGCCTCTTGCATATTTACATAGTGTTAACAAAAAATGAACCCATGTTTAAGACCATTAGCGACTTGTCATTTCATAATTTTTTATAAGTGATATCATGAGTTGATCATAATTTGCTATATGTTGATCATATTAAACATTTTGATTTATCTATATCT
>LPNX010276903.1:0-14553 GCA_001517045.1 Pseudotsuga menziesii
GTCCATTCTAACATTAAATGCATCATTGATTAATGCATTTGCACCATCATCCTCAATTATGTTATCGTCATGATCATCGTCTAATTCCATGTCATCATTTACTTGATCATGATCAGTATTCGCAAGACCTGCATATTGACGTTCCTCCTGCACTAGTTGTTCCTGCGTAATTACCACATTCTCCATGTTCGGAACAGCCCTAGGAGGCCCTTGCTTTGTAATTACAATTAAAACATCAAACAACAAACGTTAGTCATTTCGATTAAGTAACCAAAATAAAAATGATACAATATACAATTACAAAAACTCTCAATATAAAGACCGAATGATATATAATCATGAATTATATCGACTTACCAATGGATGATATTCATGCCCCCCCTAAACATGTCCATGTTCTCTACAATGTCTTTTAGCTATTTTGATCAGTAACCTTCTCGTATTAAAGCCCCTACATTGACTGCAAGGACAATAACATTTTCCATCACCCCTTCTTTCCACTCCCTCCCACAACCTAGCAAGCAATTGTCGATTTTGTTCTGCTGGATCTTGATGACCTGTAACATCATTGTTACGTGGCATTTTATTACTCAAACCCTAAGAAAAAAGTACGAGCAAACCCAATTATATGATGAGTCTTCTTTTCCACAAGGGTTAGAACCAAATCCAAAGAGCAAGCTGACCAAAATCCAAGACCAAGTGGGAAGATCCCCACAAAAGAGCAACGCCAAAAAAAAACCCTTAGGAATTTCGCACTTCTTGTCCAAGAGATAAGTGCGAGACTCAGTGTGTGAGATAATGAACCTAGCCGTACATCTATTTATATGAAAAATGAACCTAGGCTTTCCATTTTAATGTGTGTGGGATAATGTCTTAAGCGTCGCTTTACATTTTAAATAATTAACCAATTACGACAAATTATTAAATGATTGAGCATTTTAAGCGCCGTCGCTTAAGCGATGCTTAAGAAATTATTAAATAAATGGGCAATTTAACTACCGTCGCTTAAGCGACGCTTAGGAGGATATCCATCGCTTAAGAGACGCTTGCAAGCCTAGGTGTCGCTTAAGTGACGCTTATCCCCACCATTTCAAAAAAAAAATTATCTTTCTGATTTTTGGCACGGTTAAAAGAAAAAATCCACGCGCCGTCGAAAAAAACCGTCGGATTTTGGATCGAAATGTAGTAGTGATTATCCGGTTCTGGTAAAATAGTTTGTCCTTTGATGTTGGTGCCAAGAACTTTCTTCAGATAAGAGACATGAAATACTGGATGAATGCGGGAAGAAGGCGGAAGTTCCAATTTATAAGCAACAGAACCAATCTTCTGAAGAATCCTATATGGCCCATAGAAATTTGGAGTGAGCCTATGACTCCCTTTGAGTTTTAGTGAGGATTGCTTGTAAGGCTGGAGACGAAGAAAAACCATATCACCAACTTCAAAAGTGCACTCAGAATGGTGCTGATCAGCTTGTTGCTTCATGCAATTTCTTGCCATGTGAAGGTTTTCACGCAAAATGCGAAGAGCCTCATCGCGGTTTCGAAGGACTGCGTCAACTGCCTGAACTGGAGAACTGCTGGGGGTGTAAGGAAGAAGAACTGGTGGTGCCTGACCATAAACTACTTCATATCAAGTCATTTTAGAGGCAGTGTGGTAAGAGGTATTGTATCACCATTTAGCGAGAGGGAGCCACTTTTCCCACTGATGTTGTTTCTCAGAGGAGAAGCAATGAAGATAAGTTTCCAAGCATTTATTGATAATTTCAATCTGACCATCTGTTTGGGGGTGATAACCTGAACTCATATTCAGTTTGGTGCCATTGTGGTGAAAGAGTTCTGTCCAAAAATGACTGGTGAAAGTCGCATCACAATCCGAGATAATGGAAGAAGGCATTCCATGAAGACGAAAGATCTGGTCCAGGAAAATTTGAGCAACGGAAGAGCCTGTATAGGGATGGCTGAGAGCACAAAAATGACTATATTTGGAGAGGCAATCAACCACAACCAAAATCACAGTCTTCCCTCAAGATTTAGGGAGCCCTTCAATGAAATCCATAGAAATATCTGTCCATATCCGGGTAGGTATGGGAAAGGGCTCGAGCAATCCGGGAAGGGGTGTTGTTTCACCCTTATTGCACTGGCAGGTATCACATTCAGCCACCATATGTTGAATTGTCCTTTTCATGCCCTGCCAAAAGAAGTTGTGCCCTTCCCGTTCATACGTTTTGAGAAAACCAGAGTACCCAGCTGACGAAGAAGCATGGAGTTCATAGAAGATAGCTTGTTGAAGAGTTGTGTTCTGGGGAAGCACCAGACGACCCTTGTATCTCAGTGAAGCACCATCCCAAGAGTAATGTGGGACAACAGAAGGGATGTTGTCCAAGAATTGGATGATGTGAGATAATGAAGAGTCATTGACATAACTCTGTTGAACCGATTGCAACCAATTTGGAACAGGCATAGAAATAACGGAAAGAGAACCTTGGTCATCAAATGTGCGAGAAAGGGAATCCGCCACAATATTGTCCTTACCCTTCTTATAAGTGATCTCATAGTCATAACCCATGAGTTTTATAACCCATTTTTGTTGTTCTAGGGAGGATACACGCTGTTCTAGGAAATATTTCAGACTCTAGTGATCAGTCTTGATGCATAAATGATTCCCTAAGAGGTAGGGTCGCCACTTTTGTACTGCATGCAAAATAGCCATCATTTCCTTCTCATATGTAGAGGCAGCTAAATTCTTACTGGAAAGGGCTTTGCTAGTGAACGCAATGGGGTGTTCATCTTGAAGGAGAACAGCACCAAGTCCATTGTCGCAAGCATCACTCTCAATAGTGAAGGGCTTGGAAAAATTGGGCATAGCTAGAACAGGTGTAGTACACATAGCTTGTTTCAGCTTGTCAAATGCACACTCAATAACATGTGTCCATGTAAAAGCATCTGTTTTCAACAAAGTAGTTAATGGAGCTGCAATCTTCCCATAATCCTTGACAAACTTGCGGTAGTAGCCAGTCAACACCAAAAACCCATGAAGGCTCTTGAGTGTCTTAGGAGGTGGCCAATTGTTCATGGCAGCGATTTTGGCAGGATCCACACGAACCCCTTGTGCTGAGATAATGTGTCTGAGATACTCAACTTCATTTTGGCCAAAAACACATTTAGAATTTTTGGCATGGAGATGATGATCAGAGAAAAGTTGCATTACAAGAGCCAGATGCTGGAGATGTTCAGCCCATGTTTTACTGTAGATGAGGATATCATCAAAAAATACCAGAATGAATTTTCGCAAATAGGGTCGGAATATTTTATTCATCAAGGCCTAGAATGTGAAAGGAGCATTAGTGAGACCAAAGGGCATGACCAAAAACTTCTAGTGGCCATGATGTGTGCGGAAAGCTATTTTAGGGATATCATCCTCATGAACCCGAATTTGATGATACCTAGAGCGAAGATCCAACTTGGAGAAAAAATGAGCACCATGAAGCTCATCGAGAAGCTCATCAACAACAGGAATTGGAAACTTATCCTTGATGGTGAGGTGATTAAGTGCTCGGAAGTCAATGCATAGGTGCCATGACCCATTTTTTTTGCGGACAAGAAGAACTGGTGAAGAAAAGGAACTTGTGCTTGGGCGAATAATACCTTGCTTCAGTAAGTCCCTAACGAGGAGTTCAATCTCTGTTTTGTGGTGAAATGGGTAGTGATAGGGCCTGATGTTGGGAGGAATGCTGCCAGGAAGGAGATGAATACGATGGTCCTCTGATCATGAAGGTGGAAGTTCCACTGGTTCAGCAAAAACACCTTTATATCGATCCAGAATTTGTTGGAGATCCAAAGGAGTAGTGGGGGCCGCTGATGGTTGCATTTGAATGGAATGGAGATGAGCGATGACACCATGGGAACTCTTCTTAAGGAGTTTTTCCATGCGATGTGAACTGATGATGCTGAGAGACCCTGGTTGTAATCCTTTCAATGTGTGTTTGTGTCCATTGGGGGAGAACTACATCCAAAGTTAAGCAAAATCCCATAAGATGGGGCCAAGTGTGCGCAACCATTGAGCGCCCAAAACCACATCACATCCGCCTAAGGTCAAGGCAAACATGTCAGAGCGGAGTTTATAATATCCCATAGAGATATGCACATTACGACACTTCCCTTTGCAAGGTAAGGTGCCCCCATTAGAAACCATGACTTCAAAGTTGGAGGAAGGATGGATAAAACAATCAGCTTGTTTGGCGATACGAGGGTTAATGAAATTATGAGTGCTGCCAGAATCAATGAGTATTGTAAGAGGAAGCTTCTTGAAGTAACTACGTACCCACATTGTTTGGGGGGCAGTGACTCTAGCTAAAGCATGGAGGGATATCTTGGGCTGGTCGTCTTGAGATGGAGGGTCAGTAGGCAGCTCCTGAGTGTCAACCGGAACATCCATTGTATCGGAAGCTTCTTCACCAATTTCAGAGGCAGGTGGAGAATCCACATCCAAGAGATAGAGCTTTTGTTGAACACATCGATGTCCCCGACTAAATTTCCCATCACAATTATAACAAATCCCTTTTTCTTTGCGTGCATGCATCTATGTTTCAGACAAATGCTTGATTGAAGGTGAGCGAGGAGCTGGCGAAATGGGAGGTCGTTGAGAACCCATATTGCGAAAGGGAACAAAAGAGGATTTGGAGCGCTGTTGGGCTGCCATCTTGTCTTCTGCTAACTTAGCAAACCCTAGGGCTTCCATCATTGTGTTGGGACTAAACATTTTGACCTCAGAGCGAATTGCATCCTTTAGACCACTGATAAAACAACTTCGATAGAAGTCACCAGGTAATCCTTTAGTGTGATTAGCTAGTTTCTCAAACTTAGTTTGATACTCTTTCACAGTACTGATTTGGAAAATTTTAGTGAGAGATCTTGTGAAGTCATCAAAAGCACTAGGACCAAATCGTTGCAAAAGGAGCTAGCAAAAATCAGGCCATTTTGGCTCTGCATGAGCCTTGATGTACCAATGATACCATTGAAGAGCTTCCTATTCCAAATGAAAGGAGGCAAGTGGAACCTTGGTGGACATCAAAATTATTATGATGACTGAAATACTGTTCTACACGATAGATCCATCCAGTTGGATCAGTACCATTGAAGCGAGGAAAATCTAGCTTCGGACCGCGAAAATTGCTGGAAGAAGAGAACCCATTGTTTGATGAAGACTCGGACTGTCGTCTGGTGTTCATAGCTGAATGCTCAAGATGTAGACCAAGAAATTTTTCATCCAGTTCCTGGAGTTTGGCTTGGATAGCTGGAAGTGCTTCCTCCATGGTTATTGCTCCTGTGCGGGTGACAACCATAACCAGGAGTTTTTTTTTTTTTTTTTTTGGGGGGGGGGGGGGGAGTGGGTAGAAAAACAAAAAAAAAAACTGTTTCAGTAGAGGAAAATTTGGATTTGGGAAAAATCGGAAGGGTAATTTTGGTTTGAGTAAGTTTTGGACACTGTCGAAAGGACAGGGAAGCAAAAAACGGGGATTTTAGGAGCGGGGTGAAAGAATGAGAAAATTCGGTAGAGAGGGACAAAGAAGCAGAAGGAGGAAAGGAATATGGTGGAAAAATTTGAAGGCGTTTGGGTGAAAATCGAAGGAATTATCGCAAACCCTAAAAATAGACAAATGTGGGATTTCAGGTTTGGGGAAGTGGAATTTGGGATAGGGTCTTCAGGAATGAAATATGCAGAATGGAATTGCAGAGGTGTCAGTGAAGTTTCAAGGAAAATAGGGAGGGATCTGCAATGGCGCGAAAGTGATCAGAAACAGTGGAATCTGCAACGGCGCGGAAGTGATCGACAACAAATGGATCTGGAACGGTGCGGAACTGACCGGCAACAGTTCTGGACAGAAGAAATCTGTGATTGTGCAACTAAAAATAGATATGGACCCCAGGTATCTGTGGCTTCCTATCGGTTCAAGGGATTCACTCGGCTACCAATGCTATCTGACGGATTGCGTATTGGGGCAGTACCCCTCACTCCACGACTCAGGTAAAACTGATAACCGCTTGGCCACAAACGACAGCTCTTGGTTTATCTCACGGGTGGGAACTAGTAAATAGGTAGGGGTCGTTGCCCTTTTCGCTGGCAGGTCCTCTCAATGGGCCCGCTACTTCGGGGTTCCTGTGGTACTCCTCACAATGAGTTTTAGGGCTTATGCCCAAGTAGTTCCCATAGTTAAGCGGATAGGGATTATTCCCAGATCCGAACCTGCAACAGAAGTGAAAAAAAAAATTGGGTATAAATTTCACCCAACGAGCCTAAGAAAGTGCTCTGATACCAGATGTGAGGACCCTGCAACAAACAAGTAATCAAAATACACGATATAGTAGCAGAACTCAAAATCACTTTTATATTAATCGCAGGCCACTTCGAGGGGGCAACCTCCTTTGAGCAAGCTCAATACAAAATAAATTCACGATGCCTTCCTTGGCCTCAACACACACTTATATACTAAAAATAGGCGCCAATACTATGGGTCAAAACCATGGGCCAATATAAACTATGGGTCAAAAAATACTACAGGCGGCTTACAAAGCATATGCGCCCAACAAAAATAACACAAACTATGGATCAACAATTACTATGGGACGACTTACAAAGCATATGCGTCCAACAACAATATACTAATACGGTAAAGAGAAGGATTGACATGGGTTCTTAACAGATATATATTGAAGACTCTTGCTGTATTGTGACTAATATATATCATACATTGAAGACTGTTGTGGAAGATATATGTTGTTTTGTTGGTGTTGATTGCATTGAGAGTGCTCGTGCAATTGGGAATATTGCCGCTGTGCAATTTTTCTACTACTGCAAGTTCTTGAAGCTACCTGCGTGGAGCTGCCTATGTCTTAAGTCCATCCAGACCTGGTGCTGTTTCTTTTGGATGTGAAGGGCATTGCTATGAATGTGTTGATATAAAGACCATTGCTATGAGCAAGAAGACTACGAGAAGAGTGTGTAACTACAAGAGGTGTTGAGAACTCATTTCTTTGGGTGCTGCTACAAGTCTGTTCCAAGACAATGTATTAAGGTATTATTGTAATTTTTCATAAGAATATTTGATTTGTCCATGTAAACAACACTCTAAAGTAAATTACATGGAGATGCATTGAAATCATTCTAATCCTGTGTTTCTTTGAGAGCTGTGCTTGTCCCTCACCATCACTAGTGGTGAATTATTTTCTTATGAACTTATTGACAGCATATTTTCTCTGTAAATGAACTTATTGTAAATCACCTTGGCAGAGGATGCAGGCCTGCAAGGTTATTGTTCTTCTATTATCTCATTCTCTTTGTCATATTAAGTTCATTATTGTAATTTACACTAGCAGTTGCAAAAGATGCAATCTATAGCATCTGTAGAATCACTTTGCTTTGCTCAAAAGGAAAAGAACCACACCAAAGACCAGTCCAAAGATCATCCCAAAGGAGAAAGCAACAAGAGAGGCAGAGGAAGAAGAAACTTCAGAGGTAGAGGAGGTAGAAACAACTCCAGCAAAAGATCAGATTTGCAGTGCAAGCATTGTGGAAATAATGGACACACATCAGATCAGTATTGGGCTTCGTGGGACTCCATCAAAGACAAACATAACCAAAAGAAAGATGACAATAAAAACCAAGATGCTAGTAAATCTTCTAATTCTGCTCATTGTATTGTTGCACATTGTAATCTTGGAATTAATGAAATGACTTCACTTTCATCTTACAAATATTGTTGGCTACTTGATACTGGTGCAACATCACACATGAATTTTAGAAAAGACTGTTTTGAAGAACTTAATGAAACAATAAATGGCATAGTTTACTTTGTAGATAAGTCAAGTCTTAAACCAAAGGGAATGGGCACCATTCGGCTGAAGATGCCTGGATTCCCTGATTTCCTGTTGAAGAATGTTCTTTATCTTCCAGAGTTGCAGAGAATCCTGCTGTCCTTGGTGGAGATTCGATAGCAAGGCCATTCCATCCACATGTTTGATGGAATTGTAGAAATAAGAAAGTCCTTTGACAACCAAGTCATCATGACTGGATACGAAGATGGGAAGCTGCTGAAGCTAAAGGGTTCATCTACAAGAGTTCAGAACTATGGCTACCTCTCTCAACATGGAGAAGGTAATTTGTCATCAAGTTTATTTTGGCATGCAAGATTTGGTCATTTGAATTATAACTGTCTTTGTTTGTTGAGAAATAATGGTGTATTTGGTTTTCCCACCATTCCCAAAGAGAAGAGAAAATGTGATGCATGTATATTAGGGAAACACAGTAAGCTGCCATTCCATGAATCTAATTTCAGAGCAAGTAGGAAATTAGAATTAGTGCATTCTGATTTATGTGGCCCAATGCCAACTCCTTCTGCCAATGGGAATAAGTATTTTATGACCTTTGTTGATGACTACTCAAGAATGTGCTGGATTTACTCATTAAAGACAAAATCAGAAGCATTTCAAACATTCAAGGACTTTCATGCATTGATAGAAAAACAAGCACAATATAAAATTGGTACACTTCGTACTTACAATGGGAAAGAATACACTTCAAATGCTCTTGAAGATTATCTTCGTCAACATGGAATTGCACATCAGACTACCGTTCCCTACAATCCTCAACAAAATGGTGTAGCAGAAAGAATGAACAGAACCATAATGAATATGGTTCGCTCAATGATGTTTTTTGAGAATGTAAAACTAATGTTTTGGGGTGATGCAGTGAAATGTGCAGCCTATTTGAGAAACAAAAGTCCCTCAAATGCTGTTGATAACAAGACTCCACATGAAATGTGTTTTGTCCATCTCCCTTCAGTCAGGCATCTTTGAGTTTTTGGTTCCACCTGTTGTGCCTTGATTCCAAAGGAGAAAAGAAACAATCTTGGTGCTCGAAGCAGAAAATGCATTTTTCTGGGGTACAAAGAATACTCCAAGGCATACCGTCTGTATGATGAGGTAAACAAGAAGTTTGTTATTTCCAGAGATGTCATTTTTCTTGAAACTAATAAAATGACCAGTCCATTGAGAGACAGCTTGATCATTTGGAAAAATATCCTCATCCAAAGAAATATTCTGGAAATGAATATGAAATTCCAAACCTTGAAGGGGGGATTCCTATTCTGGATCAACCTTTGGAATTTCCATATGAAGCGCCAACTCCCCCGCATGAATAAGTTCCTTCTACTTCACCTGATCAAGAGATTCAACTGGATGATGTGATTGAGAGAATTGGAAGAATCTCAATAAATGATGAAGCACCACCAGCTGATCAACCAGGACCATCACGGAAGATTCCTAAATGGGCCACAAAGACACTTGAAAGTGTCCATCCGGATGAAGTTGGAAAGACGGGAACGAGAAGTTCGAAAAGACATGAAGATGGAGGAGAAGTAGATAATTCAGGTGATGACATGGATGCATCATTTGATTGTGAATTTAATTTATCTGCTAACTTTGAACCAACTTCCTTTGAAGAAGCTTCTAATTGAGTTGAGTGGAAAGAAGCTATGCAAAATGAGTATGATGCACTCATGAAGAGTGGAACTTGGAAGCTGGTTGACTGTTGGCACTTGGGCAGACCCGGGTTAATGCTTTATACTTCGCACCAACAAAAGACCCACTGTGTTGGCCCTTTCGGCAACAACCTGCGCGCAGGTTGTAGTCTCACCCGAAACAACAATGGGGTGCCGCAGAATCAGGTTTCTGCATGCAAAGAGGGGGATTACTGTACCTTAGCCTTTCTAAACAATTATTATTCAACTTCCTGTTCACTTATCATTCATTCACATATAACTTCAGAGCATAATAAACAAACCAAACTTGCATAACCCACTACAGGGAATTCACTGCAAAGCTTAGTATTAGCAGAGATCTTATATTATCAGATATATTCAGTTAGATGCATGAAAATAACAGAAACGGAAACAACACAACAGAACCACAACACCACATATAACGTGGTTCACCCCCAGTGTAGGGGCTACGTCCACAAACTGCGTTTTATTCTTCTTCCTTCAAAACCACAGTTTATCTGCGCACCCAGCTGCAGATTCCTTCAGCTCTTAATAGCCGCGCACACAGCAGCAGGCTTCTGTGCACACAGCTGCAGATCTTTCTTCCTTCCCTACAAAACCCTCTACGCACACAGCTGCAGAGGTCGTCCACGCACACAGCTGGGACTTGTCCTTTCCTTACAAAAACCAATCTTACTTGCCTTATCTTTCCTTACAACAAAAAGCCTAACCTATCCATTTTACATAAGCGCTTATTTATACTGCGCAGTTTTACAAAACCCTGGTCCTAAACCATGGGCACCCACAAACCCTAAACCCTGGATTTAAACCATGGGCTTATTACAAAAAGAGAGGGTTTTGAATTACCCTGACACCCCTAAGACTATTTTGACCTATAGCTCCGCTTACAAATTTCCTAACTAACCGCGGGGTTACCCCATATGGAGTATGCATCCCAACAGGCCCCTAAGACTCACTAGTGGCCCGTCCCGGGACACTCTGCATCTTGCTCTGGCGGGCGAATCTTCTGTGCGAGGGTCTGGAACCGACTGGTGAGATTATGCAGTATCTCATCAGTGGCTTGGTCCTTTTCCACCATCTCCTGTAGTACTGAAGAGGATTCTATATCAGCCTTTTCCTGCGCAAAATTGTCATATGCCTTCAAAATTTTGAGCTGGCTTTCCGCAGCATTGGTCAGCTCTAAGGCTTCATCAACCAGGGGCTGTAGTGCACTTTCCAGCATTGTCACCTTCGTCCTGCATGACTCAATTTCCTGTTGAAGCTCCTTGCTGCGTTTTACTTTAGCCATCTTCTGCATAGGTGGCAGCGTCTTGATCTCTATTCGGACTGCATCGAGCTCATCCTGGCGCAACTTGATGATTTCCTGAATCTTCCCTACATTTGGAGGATCCTGTAGATTTTCCCAAGCTTCTATGCTGTCTTCCAGTAGTTGTGCGACACTAGCCATATTGTCTGATATTTTTGTTGCTGAAGCCTTGATATCCTGCTGGCGCTGTTGTCGGACCTCTGGAGGAGTCTCAGGGGGAATGCGTAGTTGAAGTTCGGAAATCTGTTGCTGATATTCTATCTTCATCCGTTCCAATTCACTGTGGGACTGCTGGGCGTAGTCTTTCATCTTAGTAATCTTCTGCTTGGGTTCCTCTATTTCCTGTATGTCGGAGTCAGACAGACTCCGACAGGCCTCATCCAATGCTTGCAGTAGTGTGGTTGTTGTCTGCTCGGCCTCTTTCTTCTTTTGCTCGATCTCTTGTAGGCGCGCATCGGAAGTTTTGTTCCACTTGATGGATTCCTCCAGTTGGACCTGTGACTCTTGAGCTCGGGAGTGGATCTCTTTTGTAATCGCGATCTGTCGGAGGTGCAAATCTGACATAGGTATCTTTGTATAATCAATTTCTGCACTTATATTTGTCGGGGGTCGAGGATCGATGGCAGGCTGCATCATAGTCGCACTGGAAACCTGTCCCTGGGGGTCCCTAAGTGGCCATTGCGTACCGTCCTGCTGTGGGAGTGCCATAGTGCTGCTTGCCGCAGTGCTGGGTGCTGGGTTTGCAATTAACTCTTTTAACTCTGATACCCTGGTTGTGAGACTTGCGAGGCTGGCAAGATGTAGCGCCGCAAATTCAGACCATTTTTTAGTGAGCGCCAACGTAGATTGTTCAAGAGCATGCTCTAGTGTACTCATTGTGACAGAGGCTTCCTCCTCGACATCTTTATCCTTTGATGCCTTTACCTTTTTGCGAGACTGCGGCTTGGTTACCTCGGCTACTTCGGGTGACTTGCGCTTCGCCGGTGGGGTAGGATTTGGTATGGTCTTGACCGACTCCTCATCCTCTTCATCCGGCTCATCCTGTTCACTATCACCATCCTGGTCATTATCATTTATCTGGGAAGCACTTGGGTCTTCGCTATCTTCCAACGGGCTTTGCTGCTGCGCCTGACTAGTACCTGTGCCAATATTGATAGCTGGAGGAACCGGAATAGAAGGTTTTTTTCCCAAATCTTTCAGCCACTCAGCCGGCCATTGCTGAACGATCCGCTGGATATCTAGTTTGGTGACTACATATGGTAATTTGAAACATTGCCGTTGAGGATCTACACGATCTTGAATGAAAACATGATGCATGTCGGCGCTAAAGTGCGCAACCCCTTCATACTGAGAGAATACCTCGTTGGTAAGGCGAGGTGTTCGCACTATCTCATAGTGAAGGCTCATAGCATAGAATACGAACACAGTGTTCGTCATCTGTTGAGTATCCTTATCTGTAGATACCCAAAGGGAGGCATACCTTGCTGCTCCTGGTGTGCCGGGGTTTATTTCGGCAAACTGAGCTTCAGTGGGTTCTTTCCATCCAACTAATGCAATAAGGATTATAAGCCATGAATAATGAAAAGGTCTACCTTTTTCTTGCGCATCGCGGGAATCCTCCAAAAACTCCTTCGCAAGATAGCTAGCCCAATTATAAGTATACCCTTTGGCGCAGTTCATAGCAATCCTGATAACCGGGGCAGGAACTTCAGTTGGCCTGCATTTCCGTATAAGTTTGCAGGCTAAGAGTTCAGCTGCAAACCGAATGGGCTGTGCCTGAATCGCGGAAGTATGGTACCCTCGTTTCCCTTTTGTCAGGCCAAACCATTCCTTCATGGTTTGCGCGAGCTTTGTGTCTTCATGTTTGGACGGAAACTCGGTTCCCGGATCTGGTCCTGCCATAGGTAATCCTGTGATCCTATGGGTGAGGGCGGCGTCGATAGGTACTTGTTGGTCCCCTATCCATAGATAGCCGTCATGCACCAAGGCTAGTAACTTCTTGGCTACTACAGTCACATGTATACCGCGGCCAAAATGGGGAATGTTGAATAGGTTGAGTAGGCCAGATTTGTCCACACCCGCAGCCCATGTTTGCACTTCCAGTAGGGTGACCTCATGGTCGGGGTACCTGACGCGGTGTAAGTATTCGGCTGGGGCAAACTGTGGGAACTTGCCATAGTCATTGGTGTCATGATCGCTGTACTTAAGCCGGTCAATCTTCCCTGTCATACTACCAATCAGCTGCACTCCTGCTGGTAATGAAGGTGTGGCTAATGTAAACTGCTTTGTCCGCCGAGGTATCGTGGTTCTTGGGCGAACAGGTGGTAAATATGGTGGTCGTGGTGGTGGAATATTCTCCCTTCCTCTAGTCGGGGCCTGGGCGGAACCAGAGGGCTCCATGGGATGGGCTGCTGGTGTTTGCCCTGTTTGCTGGGGCCGGTCTTGGTTGCGTTTGGTGCGGATTTCAACTCAAGACTTTTTCCTGGCAGACCGTGTTTGCATCGGCCGTGGTGGTGTTGGAGGAGTGGTTTCACAGTAGGCTGTGGCAGGCGGCCGAGTAGAGCAGGTGATCAGACCGTCTTGCTCAAATTCTTGGACCAAGTCGTCAATCTCACGGTCAGTGGCCATGGATTCACTCACAATGCTTAAAGGAATGCAGAATGTGATTTTTCCTATCTTAGGGATCTTCTTATACACACTAGCAATCAAATCATGGAGGACAGTGCATTGAAGGCACCAGATCGGATGAAAATCTTGTCCTTGCGGGACGTAATTTCCGGTACCGGTCTTAGTATAGTCATTTAAAGCACTTAAAATCCCGCCGCCGCCAAACTGGTTACCTCCCAACGGTCGAATTTGGGGTGCCGAAACATTTTCAGTCTGTGGCAGAAGCATGGTCACAGCCTCGGGGAGATACGAGGCTGTGGTCCAGTAGTGTGCTGCGACCCAACCTGATAGGATTATTAAAGTTGGGGTGTGGGCGTCTTGGTTCTGCTGCTGAAACTTACATCGCACATCTTGAGCTTGTCTTATAGATGTGGTGCGCACGACCTTCTGGTAGGTTCTCCGTCGGAGCTGAACTTTCGTAGAAGCAGCCCCCCATGCTGTGGAAGCAGCTAGTGTTATTTCCAGATGTTGGATGTTCTAAGACTGAGGGACTTGGTCTGGCCTCCGCAGAAGAGCGTGTCCAAGGCTTGTCAGCCCGACGTGGCCAGGCATTTCTCGAGGCTGTGCTCGGAGGCATCGAAGAGACTGAGTGATCTGTGCGCACCTATGGCCATGTAGCTCGTACAGTCGTTGCTGCCAATTCTCCAGACCATCGTCTGAATCAGACATGCAGGAGCTATCACATTGCCAATCCATTACACCATCAGTATTAGGTTCGACATAATCTGCATCCGTGGCTGTGATGTTATAGATATGGTCTAAAGTATCTTGCTCCCCTTCATCTCTGAGTGGTTCTGTATATCTCTCTCCTTGGGATGGATTGAGGGGTATAATAACGCGCAGACCATTTCCTTCGAAGGTCATCTGCCGCCTTTTAAGGTTGATAACTGCAGCATTGGCCATGGCCCACTCAATGCCCAGTAGGGCTGGGTAAGGGTTGCTGTCATCAATAATCTCAATAACCTCAAAATCTGCCAGAGTACTGACCCCATCAATGTCGATTGGGACATTAAGAAGTCTTCCT